>WSYH01015480.1:0-14209 GCA_036426205.1 Ascaphus truei | reverse complement strand
GGGGGGAGCAGAGGAGCACGGGGGGGAATGGAAAAAGGGGAGAGGGAGCAGGGAAACAACAAAAACGGAGAGAAAAAAGTGGAGAGAAATATGGATAATAATAATAGGCAAGTATGCTGCGGACCCCCCCCCACCACTCCCTAACAGGGCGCCGGGGCGGCCCGCGCGCCGGGACCCCGCGGCCCCCTGCACCCACGCGCGAGCCATCATGGCACTCCAACACGCGCGGACCCCGGAACCACACGAGCGAGCCCCGTCAACCCACACGCGCGCGCCCCCGCCCACCCACATCGGCGCGCGCCCTCGGCACCGAACTCACACGCGAGCCCACCCCGGCAAACAACACGCGCGCGCCCCGGATACAACTAACAAGCGCGCCCCCCCCGGTAACCCGACACAACACGCGAGCCCCACCGGAAACCAAAACGCGCCGCGCTCCGCCGGCACACCTACACGTCGCGCCACCCCGGGGGAACTCAACACGCGCGCGACACGGGCCGGACAGACACACACGAGCGGGAAAAGGAAACAAAAAGAGATGCGAAAACGGAAAAAAAAAAAGCGAGCGAACCAA
Source organism: Ascaphus truei (assembly GCA_036426205.1). Lineage (NCBI taxonomy): Eukaryota > Metazoa > Chordata > Amphibia > Anura > Ascaphidae > Ascaphus > Ascaphus truei. The sequence goes on along the minus strand of WSYH01015480.1, from coordinate 13,635 downwards.
CAAGGAAACAAAAAAGAGAGAGAAACATTCCCCTCTCTCTTCCACCCACACTCTCTCTCCCCTTCCCCCACACTCTCCCCCCCCCACCCACTCCTCTCGAAATAGTATTAAGAACAATTAGTGACCTGTAAGTTCATGGTTTGTGCGCACGGTTCCGGGCGGCTCCAGTTACGAAGTGCCGGATAGGGGTAGTATGGGGGCATGTCCTAGGCTTTGAGGGGCCCAAGGCAGCCCGATCCGGGAAACGAAAGGTTAGCACCCTCACACGAACGAACACAGAGACCACACACACGCCCCTCTGCCGGTCGGGGGCCCCGCGCGGTAACCAGCTCTCCCTTCGGTCGACTGGAGTTGGTTCCCGGCGCTGACAGGAAAGGGTAACGCAGGGTCCCCGAGGTAAACATGCGCGCTGTTTAATCAATAAAGCTTTACTGTAAACACCATGTGAGGTGGTATTATTTGACAACACCATGTCATTTGTGATTTCTAGCATTTAATTAAAGTGGTGAAAAAAATGTGAACTTACGTTATCTAAATGCCGCATGCAGTGCAGGTTTCGGGCGTGCGTGCGCCCTGAGGGAAGCCGCGCTCACTGGGATCGGGTATAATCGCAGCCGTACACCCGTTCAATAATCTCAGCCATTTCTCAGAGGAATAATTTATGTGTCAAAATTGGTATTTATACCCCAAAGAAGTGATCTCCCGCGACTTGTAATTCTGGTGGCCCACGTTTTAGTACAATATTGGTAATCGTCTCAAGACGCCATATTAAAATGCACGTCTTAAATGCATCCTGTTGTTTCGGACCTCATTGGCTATATCCATACAGCCTCGAGAGCGCGCGAGGACGTGCGCGTCCGTGCGGGATCGTGCGGGTTGCGTTTTCTGGGCAGAGGAACCTGGTTATTTTCCGGTGTCGGCTCCTTGTGAACTTGGGCAAGTACTTATCTCCCTGTGCCTCAGGGCATCAAAAGATTGTAAGCTCACACGAGGCAGGGACTTGTGCCTGCAAAATGTCTATAAGCGCCACGTATAACTAGCAGCGCTATACAAGAAACATGATTATTATATTAATAAAATTATTACATTGCAGACCCTGGTGACATTACTTCAGGGCGTGATGCAAACACTCCAGCGTCAACGTCCTAGAGCCCCCCCCCCCACCCCCCAGCCCCAAAACAGGTCTGACGAGTACGACCGAATCTCTTGGATAAATTGTTTGTAAGAGGCAGATGGCCCAAGTTGCAATCCGGACAGGATGGGTTAGAAGAGTACTCGCTACAATCGTTTTAATAAATGTCTCCAAACAAAAGAAACCAACGGCCGAATGAAGTCTGTCGCCCTGGACTCTTTGGTCGAATATATCGTCACCACTAATGGCCTCTTCGTGGGTTCTGTCTGATAGGAAAAGGAATGGTGAATTTTTCTTTCTATTGGATTTTTGGGTCCTTTTTTACTATAAGCAGAATTATTGGAAGCCTATCAGTAAAGAGAAGTGGCCTCTCCGGGTAGGTGGTAGCTAGGGCAATAGGATTTCGTTCTTGTCTTGTTATCTGATTTTTGTTTGCCTTTAGGCTTTCTATATATGTCGCCGGTAGTTATGATCGTAGGTGCCTTTTTGTAAAACGCCACTAGTACCACACTGTGCACGCGTATATCACAAAGATATATATATTGTATATATACTCAATATCTCGCTAGGATCATGAAGGGCTAATCAATACCACGTATCTGGCTTGTAACGGGATGTAGGTATATGTAGGGTAATTAATTTATTTTGCACCTAATTCTGATACTTTTTTTTATTAAACGCAATTTTCATATTTTCCTAAGAAATAACTACATATATACAGGATCGATGTTCCCTCCCCCCCTCTCCCCCCCCCCCCCAAGCCCATTGTACCCCTTTCAGACCGTTGGCAGAGTGGATATAGTACTGGAGTACCCATCGGCCTAGTTATATGAGAAACTCAAACGGGGAGGGGAGAGGGGAGTTATGCTTACATACCAGTCTTTTGAAGTGGGAAAAGGCTATGACCCACATTTCCATGCATGCCCTGCTTTAGGTTAATTAATTATGACCGTTGCAGGAATGGTCTCCGGCCTATAAAATAGCGCCAATTTTCTCGGATGAATTAAAACTGTTCAGCGGGGCGGCCCTTTATAGTCTTTGCTGGGGGGGGGGGGGGGGGGTGAGGCGGCGAAAGATGCTGGTCGGTGTGAATATGCTCTAATGGACTTGGGACAGTAATGAATAATTATAATGAAGAGGCCAGCCTGCTCGAACACCTCTCCCCAGTGTGTGGTAGCGGCTGTTTTAAAACAGGAGAACCGTAACCCTTGAGTGCCAGACTGGTGGCCCTGTCCGAAGACCACACGGTTGGGGGAAAAAAAAAGAATAATATATCATATTGACAATTAAGCGGAATTGCTGGCATTCTAACTTCTACCGGCGGTGGAATCTTGCTGAGTTTGTGGACCCGCTGGACTTTTTTTTCAGTTTGTATGGCCATGCGCAACATCCTGGTAATTAACATCAGGATTCCCTGATCGTGTGGAAATCTGTTGGTCTCTAGATGGCAGTTAGAATGCATATGCGGGCGTGGAGCACAGGCTAAATGGCGGTTAAGTGGATTTGAAGAAGAGCAGATGCTGATGTAGTGCTCTCGAGTATATCTACTTAATGATAGGCAAAGGGGTGGGGGGAGTGGGTGATGCTGGTGTTTGTGTTCAGTCCCAGAAATCAACTCCAGGGCTGGGCTTAACGCTGCTCGCTGTCCATCCCTCTATGTCGGCAGGATGGCCGGCAAATAACGTAAGAATGTCAACTGTTTATTGCTAATTCTCCGTAGTGTAATTTACCAGATTCCTGATTAAAGATATTTATGGATGATAAAAGAAAGAAGAGAAACTGAATGAGCAGTACAACCATATAAATGCCACACATTACATAATGAACCCTACGCGTTATAATTGAATATTAGGTGGTGCTCCTGGAGTCAATAAATACGACGTAAACAACGAGAGAAAATGCTAGGGTCACCTACTAGGACTCCAAAACCTTCTTATGGGGCACAAAGTAATGTAGTACAACATGTGCTACATTTTTATTAAAACAAAAAGCCAAATGAAGACAGATAGATAATAAAAACACTAAAAAACTAGGGCACCAGTTCTTACGAACTGCTAAAGTGGATACCTAAGTGCATAGATAGCAAACACAATACACTAGTAGAAACTCCTATGTATAATCATATATAAGAGAAAAATAGATATATACTGTATATATTTCTCTTAAGTGGAGTCCATAATACACCAAAAACGCTTACCAAATAAGAAGCCTCACAGTATTAATTATGCGCGAAAACAAATGGATAATAATGTGTACTGAACCAAAAGATAGCGAAAGCTGTATCCACAAACTTGTAGCGTGGCAAAATCCCTTGATAAACAGATGTATAAAATATGCAATGATTCGAGCAAACAAGAACCAAGCTTGCACCAGTGGACACTGAGAATGTGGAGACCGATGTATCTCGTTGGAATATAAACAACCATCGGCCGAAGCAAGGTGTAAGCGTACTGTGGAGGATTCATGGTGCCTAGGACGGGTGGGGGTATGGGTAAGAAAAACCCATATGCAATAACACTCTCGCAAGGATATACTGTAAATGATCCCTAAGGGCATCAAACACCGCAACGTCGCCTGACTGCAGCATATGTGGGGTTAAAACTAAGTCAGAGAAAATGTATGTTACTGCAATAGTAAAGATACTGTTATAACGGGGATATTAAAATTACTCCTCTAAACCTCTCTAAACCAGCAAACAGCGGTGTGAGCCCAGGCCACGGAGGATGAGGCGTGCTAAAAGCGGCAGAGTCCAGACGAGTCCTGTTACCATGAACAGTTAAAGCCAGCTGGTACTGACGCCGACTAGCACAAACACAATGTCCCGTATTAAGGGCTGATACTTGCTGCTACTGGTCACCCGCTGCCTACTGGTCACCCCGCTGCTACCTGGTCACCCGCTGCTACTGGTCACCCGTATCCCTGCTACTGGTCACCCCGCTAATGCTCACCCCGATTAGCGTCTGTCACCCGATGCTGTCACCCGCTGCTGTCACCGCTGCGTCACCCATGCTGTCCACCCATGCTGTCAACCACTGCTGTCACCCCTACGCTGCTGTCACCCACTTGCTGTCCACCCACGCTGTCACCACTGCTGAATCACCACTGCGGTCAACAACTGCGTGTCACACATGATACGGTCCCAATGTGAGGTCTGGAGAAGGAACGAGTTAGCGTGGGGAGAAGGGTGAGCGAAGACGCAGCGGCGTTCGTGTCCTCTACAACATTACGCTACACTTGCTCGCACGATGGGTTGTTTTATTCCAAATAAGATACATCTTGTGCTCGTTACGATCTCACGGTCACTGGGGCAGCCTGGCACTTTTGTTTGCCCCCATCATTCTGTAACATCTTGGTATATTTATACATCTGTTTACACAGGGTTGTGCCACATGACACGGTTTTGGATACATTCCTAATTTTGGTTAAGTACACATACTAATTATCCATTTTCCACGCATTATTAATACTGTGAGGCCGGTCTATTTTCGGTGGTGGTGTGTGTGGGTGTGTGTGTGGTGTGTGTGTGTGTGCTGTGTGTGTTCTTCTACATATGATTATACATGAGGAGTGTTTACATAGTAATTGTTTTGCTATTTATTGCACATTATGGTATCACTTTAGCTTCAGAAGACGGGTTCACTATGTTTTTGGGTTTATTATACCGTCTGTTTGATGGTTAAAAAAATGTACTTAGTGTATTAGTAAGACCCACACTTGAACTATGGCAGTACAAATTTTGCGGCTAGCACTCCTAAGAAAGACATTCTGGGAACTAGACGAGAGTCGGATGAGAAGAGCCACCAATAATTAAAAGGGGATGGACAATCTAACTTATGAGACCTGAGGCTAGCATAAAATTAGATTTATTTACATTAAAAAGAGGGTCTAAGTGGGGCCATATGATAACTATATAAAAAATATTCGGGACAATACAAGGCGCTTTCAAAAGAAACTTATTCATCCCACGGCAGTACAAAGGACTGCGGGGTCGTTCCTTAAGTGGAGGAGGAACAGGAGATTTTCACCAGCAACAAAGGATAAGGGTTCTTTACAGTAAGGGACAGGTTACTTGGAATGGAATTCATTACCCATGGAGACTGTGATGGAGATACAAATAGATTTGTTCAAAACAAAGGTTTGGACATTTTTTCAGAGAGGAACGAAGGGTATACAGGGATATACCAATTAAGTATACATGGAAGGTGTTGATCAGGGATTAATCCGATTGCCAATTTTTGGAGAGGAGAGGAATTTATTTTTCCCCTTCCTGAGATATCATGGATGATATGGACCTAGGGTTTTCTATTTTGTTTGCTCCTCTGGATTAATAAGTTAGATAAGGTTAATATCTTGTGTTTTGTTAATTTAGCGTAGTTGGAAACTGGATGGACAGAAGTCGTTTTTTTTTTTTCTTTTTTTTGTCAAAACCTCATCTACACTATGTAACAATTTGTACTACATACTTGTGTGCCCATATTTTGAAAGGGCCTAGTAGGCCCTGCTCTATGGGCACCTAACCTTTTACTCTCTTGTTTAGTTTGTCTGTAATTATATTTATGATTAGTGTTGACGTACTGAGTGTGGAACACTAAGAAGGATTTCAGTTGAAAAGAGATAGTAGTGATGGGGCACAACTTCCAGAAGAAAAGAAACGGTGGAATGGAGCAATTGTAGTCACAGAATTGTTTGTATAATTTTTTTTATTTACAACGGATATAAGGTAGGGTAAAACAATGCAAACATGGGGAATACAGACAACATATGCGACTAAAGGAAAAAAAACGTTTGTCCCAATAGCTGACAATTAATTAATTTTAGGATTAGAGATTCTGTAGTTGCTTCAATGGTTCTAAGGTGCATTGATGTTAACATTGTTAGTAAAGGTACGGGCCTATGCGGAAAAATGGAATTAAATATATCATACCACGTGGTGTCTGTTGTATATACATTACAACACGCCCTCCTTGTCTGCCATAAAGGCCAACAAGGCATTTGCTTTTATTATAATCAACTGAACCAGGCCAGTGTAGGAGGTAAAATACTTTTCAATGGCAGCGACTTTCTGCAGGCTCTAATCCAATGTGTCTAATCCTGGAAGTAATGTTGTCATTGTTAAGCTGTTCTTCCACCGTTGGACAACCACACGGTATGGAAAGAAGCCGGCGGTTTATTAGCACGAGGACACTGAGTGATTGTGCACAGGGAGCAGAGAGGAGACAGAACTCTGTTACTCCTTCTACTATTAAAGAAGCAAAGGTGAGTTGTTTGTGGTGTGCTGTGGTGTGTGTGTGTTGTGTGTGTGTGTGATGCTGCTTGTGATGTGTTTTGTTGTGTGTGGGTCTGTGTGTGGTGTGTGTGTGTGTGTGTGTGTGTGTGTGTGTGTGGGTGTTGTGGTCAGACGCACCAATAGAGCAATAAATCAGTGTCTTTACATAGCTTACGGTTTCGGCTCCCACAATGGGCCCTTGGAGGAGCCGCAAAACGTTGAGTTAGTAAAGACACATTTACTTGCAACTGATTTGGTGCGTGACTGATTTTTTGACCATCTATACATGGTATAAGTATATATTTACGCAGGAGCTTCTTACAAACACCTGAACATCCACATCCCTCAAACCTTTAAAGGCCAGATGGCGAGGCCTGGGACCATATCCATCTGATGTATACTCCGCCCCACAAAATAAACAGCCAATTTGTTTCAAAAACTTATCCCCTTTTGAGTGTAAGCTCACGTGGATCAGGGCACTCATTACCTCTCTGCATTTATGTTTTGGCGGGTTGGTCCTTAGCCGGGTGCCATTCTGTTTATGTATATAAGCATCCTCTTGTGACCCCCATTGTACTAGCGCTGCGCGTGTTTGTGTGGCGTAATATTTATTTACAGCGCACAGGATCAATTAAAAAAAAAAGTTCTAATTTTTAAAATGGTTATTTCAAAGCGGAATATATTCAGATTCGTGGGCAGAATCGAACTCGATAGTATCTCGTTCACATTCCTGGTTAACTGACTAGATTTGATAGGGGGTGATCAGAGAATGGACCAGCCGACCCAAATGGAAGTGTAAACACCCCTACCTCCTCCCCGCCCACTTCTTCCCTCCCCTCGCCCCTCTTCTATCCCTCTCCCCCTCGCCCCCTTCTTCCACCCCTCGCCCTTCTCTCCATCCCCTCGCCCCTTCTTCCCTATCCCCATGCCCCGTCCATTCCCTCGCCCCTGTCTCCTCTCACCCCCTCGCCCTTCTCTCCTCCCCTACGCCCCTTCTTTCCCCTCCTCGCCAGTTTTCCCTTCCACCTCGCCCATTATTCCCTACCTCGCCCCTTCTCCCCTCCCCTCCGCCCCTCTCCTACCCGCTCCATGCCATTTTCCTCCCGGCCCCCCTCGCCCAATTTCTCCCCTAGCGCTTATTACCCCCCTCGCCCCTTATTCCATCCCCTCGCCCACTTCTTCCTCCCTCCGCCCCTTCTTCACTCCCCTCGCCACATTCTCCCTCCACTCCCCCCTCTCCATCCCTTCCTCCCCATTCGAACCCTCCCTTCCCACTTCTTGCCACTCGTCCCGTCCCCGCCCCACTTTTCCTCTACCACTCGCCCCCTTCTTCCGCCCCTCGCCCTTCTTCCTCTCACTCGCCCTTATTGCCTCCAATCGCCTCCCTCACCCTCGCCCTCTCCCCCCCTCGACTACCTTCTTCCCCCCTCGCCCTTCTGCCTACCCTTTCGCTTTCCCTCCCCTCGCCCCTTCTTCCTCCCCTCGCCCTTCTCCCTTTACCTCCGCCCCTCTTCCCTCCCCTGTTTTTCATGGGCTATACCTTTTAAATCATTCTTTTTGCCGTTGGAGTTTCAGCGAAGTTGCGAGCCGATTTTGGACAGTGGCGTTATATCTATGGAACGCTGTAAGAAACCGGAGACGAGCAAACCTATTGCGCGTGCGCCCACCCCCTGCCGGATTTTTCTCCCCCCCCACTACGGTGCTCGGTCCCACCTTGATTTCCCACATGCAGGGTTCATGTGACGTCACGCCATGACCCATCGCATTGCCGTGGCGATGGGTCATGTGACGTCATGTCACCATGTACCCCTGCGGCGTCTTTTGACAACGTACAGAGCCGGTGAATCAACGGTAAAGTGGGAGTGCAGAGGCTCACGCAGATCCCCACGAACATTAAGTGAAAATGCCTTGGGGAGAAAGCGCGGGGCCCTGCTACCGCCCCGCCCCCCCCCAGTTGCGCACCGATGATTCTAGAGAAAGCTATCAGATGAAACCGCTCGCGACACGTGACCCTGGATTGGAATGGATTTTACGGGTCTCACGTTAATGGAGGCGGAGATGACCTGGTTTAAGTCTGAGGTCGAGACGCTGCTAACGAAAAAAGTAGCCGGACAACCGTTTGTGTCGCATCCTCCACAGCTATACAAAGGGACAGGATACGGGAGAGACAGCAGGGTGCGTCAACGGCACATCTCGGTCTTGCGTACTAGCCCCCACAAACTGTTTAGCTTCACCATCTAGTCGATGGTCCGACTCCAACAAAGTGTTAACCGCGCAGATCTGCGTCTGAGTAGTGGTCAGTATTCCAACATACGAGCTGAGAAATAAAAGGGAGTAGTGAGTGCACAGGCGGTGTGTTACCGGGAGCTTCACTTTAAGGAGCCTATGGAAAGTCGTGGAAAAAGGACCAGGAAAAAAGTTTAACAACAGTTACCGACTGTGGATGTGGCCCCTAAATGTCAAACTTCTTTTTGGGTTAATTAAGATGAACAATGCTCCCTCTGTGGTTGGTAACTTGAGACACTAATACTTCTTTTTGCACGAAGTAGCACAGTTTGATGCCACACTTGGGTTTTTCAGATATGATCGCGAAGAATGAGTGCTTTGATTAAGCAGATTGTCTACCGCTCTCATTGGCTTTTTATGTTTGATATGTAAATAACCCTGTCTGCCGGCAACCCTCTTGTACGTGATGCCAGATACATGTCTCCTAGCAGCGGTTAAATGTAAAATAAATATAGATATTATTTTTAATTATTTTATAGTACCAAGCTGTGCTACGTCAATTTTTTTTTTCTTCAATACAGTGTGTGTGTGTAGTGTGTTGATGTGTGTGTGGTGGGATGGTGTGAGTGCATCAATATAACCATCAGTCTCCCTCACTCTCCTCTGCCCTCTTTAACATCTTTTCAGCACTAATTTCTTGCTATGCACCTGTCCGACTCTTGCGTTCTGCTTAAACATCATCTCAAGCCCTCTCCCACATAATACTTCTGCACTGCCCCAACACCTTGAACATGCCTTATCCTCGATATCCACAGGCACCCTCTTCTCCGCCTTTAGGACCACCTTCAAAACACCACCTTTGTTCAACCGAAGCAATATGGGTAGGATCAGATGGCTGATACTATACCACATCACACATCAACCGTGGCCCCTGCAGACGAAACCTACGAAGCCACCACCCACCCTCCTACTGCCCAAGTTCTCTCAATTGCCACGTACGAGTGTAAGCTTGGGATTCGGTGCGGGGACTCCTTTTTCCATTATATTACTCTTTAGGTCTGAAGTGTTACCATGTCATACCGCTGCCATTGCCCATGGAGTTAGGTGGGGGATCAAACTTGTCTCGCTTCTGGGCCCAACGGAGAAGAGGATATCGACGAAACCAGTTGGATAGGTAAGCGGATGAGCAGTCCTGCAGACCTTTGAGTCGGCCATACAGGTAGCCACCACATGTGGGCTCTCAAGCTTGTCCCATGGGAGACGGGTTCGGGTCTGCAGCACGTTGAACGCGATCTGCGTTGCAGAGGAAAGCGAAAGAGGGAAGGCTCTTTGCGGCTCACGTCCCCGGTTGCGGCCCCGGTCACATGATCACTCCGAGGAGTGGTCATGTGATGGGGAGCTTCTGAAGGGCGCTGCTGTATCATGGACCAACGGGACACCCTTGTAGTACGGGGGCTTCTGGGAAAGAAAAGTGGACACCTCCTGCAGATTCCCCTGCTAACGAACGATCTCGCTAATAAGGGCAGCATGTTTCATTGTGTATAAAATACAATTCCCCATAATCCCTTCCAATGTGAAAGCTGATTGGCTGTATTTCCGGCCAATTCTCCCAGTAATCAAACGGACGCAATTGGCTGGCTTTTCGGTCCTCCAAACGTACACACTCCAGCCAGGAAATGATGGCAGTAATGCCCTCTTTTTCGGAGGGGCTACTAAAACACATTTGTTAATGATCTTTTTTACGCTCGGCTTGGGACGATCTTATGATTCATGAACAAGTGTTAAAATAGTAGAAGAAACGGTGTTGGTTCTGTATAGAGCAGTGAGCACAAAGGGTTGGCACGCGCCCACACCTAAGTTTCGGGGCGGCGCGGCGCGGCGGTTACAGAGGCCCCGCACTCCCCTCCCGGAGACGCCATTTAAATTAAACGCACGGATCGCGGGGAAGCCTCTGTAACTTCATTACCTTGCATGGCAAGAGACCGCGTCGTCATGGCTGGCAACCCGTGGCAAAAGTCACGCGGGGGCACGTGACCCTGCGGATTCTTTTTATGTGGCGGGGGGAGGGATGAGCAGGCAGGGGGGGGCAGCAGGAAAACTGTGCCGCCCGCCATGATACAGGCATAAGATGATATACATACAGATGCTATGAAAACTGAATTCACAATTATAATCTCTTATTTTACACCTTTTCTTTTTTTTAAAGAGGAATCGCCCCCCACAACTTCCTTTCTTCCTTCAACAGAAATAGCTTGGCCAATGTTGAAGCGATTAATTTCCCTTGGAAGAAAGTATAATATTGCATTCAAAGAGGTCGCATGGCAGACAGGGCTCTCCTGTATACAGACCGCTCTCCCCTGTATACCCAGACAGGGCACAAGTGTCGCAGCGATAGTGTGTTTGCTGTCGATGAGGCCTATGGAACGGCGGGATTTGATGTGGCAACTCGAACAAGTAGTATTGTTTTGGAGAAATCCTATTTTTGGCGTGGGCGACTCGCTGAGAAGGTTTTATTAAAAATGCGTACAGTTGTGGGAAACTCCGTCCTGCGTTCGGTGTGGCGCTTCACTGAACTCTGTTGTTTTAAAGTTTTTTGTCTTTTCATGCAGTTGGCCGCTGAAAGATGAAATGTGTGGAATGCGGGTGAGAGAGGCAGCCTCTTGGGAAAGGTGCTAAAGTGGACTTCGTTGTATTGTAAAATAGAGACAACACTCGCACGAGTCCCGTTCAGTCCAAATCGGAGCCAGATAAGATGATCCCTTCTCTCTCTTCTCTCTCGATGTTGCGATACCGTCCAGTACGCCCGTCCCAAACGGCGTTCTCTATGATGTCACTCCAGTGATTGAGTGCTTGTGGTCGCAGCTCATATCCTGTCATCGTCACCCTACGCGTTTCACAGGGGGTTTCCTGCTTTTTTTTCCTTCCCCCAGGGGTTATTGCTATTCAGTCCTGACGATTGTACATGTACGGATGATCCTCGCTTATCCGACGGAAATGCGTTTACTGTCCGACAGCAGCAGGATTTGGGCCGGGACCATGTTAATCCCCGGTGGGTAAGCGGGGTTTTTTCCGAAGTAGTTGGATAATGGTCATCGGGATTGTGGATTATGCGAGTAGGGTGAGTCGTGTGACAGCGCGCACGTCGAATAACGAGGACAAGCATTGTTAAGCAAAATAAAACCACAGGCTACAGTTTTAGCGGTGGGTAAGCCATGTTTGGGTATGTGCACACACATTAACACAAAAGTATGATATCTTCTAATTTGTGTAGCACTCGCTGAGCAGTCAAGTTCGATAATAAAGTTACCCTCCGGCCGGTAGTAGGGAGAGTGTATTATAGGGCTAACTTCGCGTGCGCGAACCGTGAGATAGGGCTGCGATTTTCAGGCGGCTGGCGTGGAGGTAGAAAGGATGGGCAAAGATGGGGCCAGTAACGTTGCCAGTACAAATTTATTTAGTCGTGTCCCCAAACAAAGGGAAGCCCGCTCATATAGGTAACTAAGCAACTGTGGCTTATAACAGATCGCATGGATACAGGTCTTAAAAGACGGTGCCCCTCGCTAACACTCCGGATGCTGTATTTGACTCGTTGCTCTGCGTAAGTGTGGGCACATGGAACCCTGGTGCTCGGAAGCATCCTGTGGTATTGATCAGAGTTTTTTTTTTTTCTGTTTTTTTTTTTTTTTGTTTTTTTCTCTGGTCCCTACGCGAAATCTGGCGGTCTTCTCACTTAAGGACCGGTGGGTACACCTGATGGTAACTGCACTAGAAGGGCACAGACGCTGAGGAATATTAGCGACGATCCGCGGTTCGAGCGATACACGGCTGGAACACGGAGACAATATTTAATGAGGGCCCTCTGTGTGGGTGAAGTATTCCCTGTATTACTTCTTCTTGATTCCATTATTAGAGGATACGGGGGGAATGTCACCACTGCACAAATAATAACAGGGGGGGCCTGGTATATACTATTACTTTATAACCAATTACTGGTCTACTCCCCCTGGGAGGCTGCCTATCCTCCTGTCCCTCTGGAAACAACTCTTTAGAGAAACTCCTCCTCCAAAACTTCCCCTGTGGGAAAGCAGTATGGACGCCATAGCAACCCTGGGTGGCCCAGCATGACCAGCAAGGTGGGTAACCCGTTATGGAGAACGGGAGGATGAGAAGGAGGGTGGCGGGTTACACAGACATTAAAGCAAGTGACAAAAGGCAGTACCTGACCAGAAAGAGATTTACAGTCCACACAGGAAAGCGGTGTTGTAAGATCACTGATTTTGGATGTGTCTGGATAATTTTGGCACGGTGCAAAACGCCCCGTTGTTTAGACATAATCTATAAAAATGATTACGTTTTTGCAATGAAGTAGGTGTTATTTAGGAGTCGACGCAGGCCATGCCTAACGAGATGCTTTCAGATTGGAGAAAGCCCATCTTCTAATTGCGCAATACTAACCCTCGCTGCACAGTTGGAATTACTAACGTCGGAACAAGGATCGGCTAGAGACCATGTGATTACCAATTCGCCGGTCAGCATAGATGAATGAGTCGACAATGATTGACGTTCTTTGTGTGCGCTACCCCTGAGTTAACCAGTTTACCCATTAAAAATTATTTATATTCCTCTTATTTATTTTACTCTGTATCGGCGCAAGGCAACAATATAAAAACATACTTTGCCAACTTTATTCTAATGGCAAAGTTAATGAGGTCCACACCTCTTATTCGCCTAAGCTTGAGTGTACACCCCAGTTAGTAAGAATAATATTAATAATAATAACTTCAGTTGAACTTCCTTTTAAACTAGTAGCACCATGGCCCGCCTCGTTTTTAAATTATTGGTGGTTATAGAATAAGCCCTTAAAAAGTTTTATATAAGAGTCCCCCCCCCCCCCCTGTCTCCCCTGTCTTCCCTCTCTCCTTTACCCCTCTGCCCCTCACCCACTCTCTCTCCCCCTTCACCCACACTCTCTCTCCCCCTTCACCCACACTCTCTCTCCCCCTTCACCCAC
>WSYH01015478.1:0-14216 GCA_036426205.1 Ascaphus truei | reverse complement strand
CCCCCCAGCTCCGTTTTTGACCCCCCCAGCTCTGCTTTTGACCCCCCAGCTCCGTTTTTGACCACCCAGCTCCGTTTTTGATCCCCCCAGCTCCGTTTTTGCCTCCCCCCGACACACCCAGTGACACACACACACAGTGACACACACACACAGTGACACACACATGACAGGAACACATGACACACACATGACAGACACACACACATGACACACACACCCACATGACAGACACAGACATGCCAGACACACACACACATGACAGACACACACACACACACACACGACAGACACACACACACACACGACAGACAGACAGACACACACACGACAGACACACACACACATGACACACACACACGACACACACACCCATGACACACACAACACAGAGACACAAACAGAGACACACACACACACACACACAGAGACACACACACACACACAGACCTGACACACACCACACGAGACACACACACACACATGACACACACACAGAGACACAACACAGAGCCAACACACACACACAGAGCCACATCACACACAGAGCACACCACACACAGAGGACAACAACACACACACACAGAGACACACACACAGAGCAAACAAACAACACACACACAGAGACAACACACAGACACACACATGACACATCCAACACAGGACAACAAACACCACCACACACACACAAACTCACAAAACACACACACACACACACACACACACACACACACACACACACAGAACACACAGGACACACAGACACACACAGAGAAACACACACACACAGACACAGACAATACACACACACACACACACACACACATGACACGCAGTGAGACCTTGCCGCCCCCTGCCACACTGCCCTACCTTCACCCGCCCTGCCTTCCCTCCCCCACCGCCGCCCCTGCCTTTCCTCCCCCCCACCGCCGCCCTCACTTCCTACCCACCACCGCCGCCCCCTGCCCTTTCCACGCCCCCCCCCTCCTCCCCACCTGTTCCGCCACCTCCCCCCACACCTTTCTCCCGCCCCTCCCCCCCGCCCCTGCCTTTCCCGCCCCTGCCTTTCCCGCCCCGCCCTCTGTTGACCCCTGCCTTTCCCACCCCCCTGCCGCACTACACAAACACCTGCCGCCTACCCGCCCCTATGCACCGACATCACTGACCAGCTTCCGCCACCACTCACCCGGCGCCCACACCTACCCGCCGCACTCACACCCTACAGCACTGGGACATCACTGACCAGCCGCCGACCGCACCTCACAGACACCCAACCGCCTCACACTCCGCTCACACCCTAGCGGTTAGCCCCACCCAAAGCAATAACTACTACCCACCCGCCTCGTACTGAACACCCCACCCGATGCCTAACACCGCTAACACCCTAGCGGGACACAACCCACTTTTTAACATCACTGATTGTCACAAAATATACATTGTACCTGTGGTTGTTTACAATAAACCATTTTTGAAACAACATCGGTAGGAGATTGTCTTCCATGTTGAGTTTTCAAACATAAGGATACAACCGGGCCACCAAAGAGGCATCCTGGATGGGCCGGCTCCTGACCATGATACTTTCATGTTGCCTCCTTTGTTCGTTCTCAGCTCCCCTATCATCTCCAACCTGCCCTCACATTCTTTGGCCGAGAGGCCTTTCCTCCCTTTTCCCTTCGATCTCTTCTTTAACTTTGCCCTTTATTTGCCCTGTCCCCATTCCCAACCAGACTACCGCATATTCGTCCCCTACTCCTCGATGTCCATATTCTTCTTTCCTACGTCACTTACTGGGTTTCTCATCCCCACACCATAACCACCTTACTCCTTCTCCGTTTTTTGCTTTCCTCCGTCCCTCTCCCACTCCCTCTCCTTTCTCACCTTTCCTTGCCCCCACCGCCCCCATCCTTCCCCCTCGTGGTCTTTCTTTCGCTTTTATTTCCTTCCTCTTGTGATTCCACTCTCGTTTTGGCTTTCCTCGTCCCCCCGGTGACCCCCTTTATATGTTTCGCTTGCTCTGCTCCCCCCCGATTCTTCTGTGTTATGCCTTTTCACCCTGCCCTGCCCGGCCCTTTCTACTTGATGCCCACCCCGCCTTACTCGTTTCTTACCTCCGGCTTCCCCTCCCTTTCTTTTCCTAGCATTAATTTGTCTTCTATTTCTTTTTCCTCCCACGTCCCTATTTATAAATAATATACCTATTACGATTACACCCGGGGCAACGCCGGGGTATATCTCTAGGGAAGAATATATTATTTAAGTAGCGATAAAAATATGAGATGTAGGATACAGTGTGACAAAAATATGCGGCCTGTGGTTGCTAAATAGTGGGTCTGCAAAACTTAATATCGTCCTTATTCGAGTTTTCGACTGTATTTTGATTTTTCCCGTTCTGTTTTAGTAGTTCGTAATTTTAAAAAAATTCGTGACCAAACCTGGACCTATTCCACGGACCACTGTGGGTCAATGACCACAGGTTAAGAAAACCCTGACCAACACTAGAGAGACAGGCACCGGAAGTGCCGGCAATGTAGGCTGCGAGACGGTTGTGACGCGAGCTGGGTGCCGGCAGCAGAGAGCGGAGCCGGGGTTTCACTTTCGGCGGAGGAGCGCGAGCGGAGCCGGGGGTTATCACTCCCGGGCGGAGGGCAAATGTAGAGCAGTCAAACGCACTAGAGCACCGCAGGGGCAGCGGGGAACTTGGGAACTGCATAGGAAATTCAGGTAATGAGTCCCAAAAGTGGTGCGCACGCAAGGCGCACAACAGTAACCCGCTGAACTGGCCGCCCTCAAGTGAGCGTGCAGCACTTAGAACTACATTTTCATTTTCCTCCCCTTCCCCGTCTATCTCTGTTTTTGATTTTTGTGATTCCGGAGCTATCATTGTCGACATTGATTAATCTTATCAACTCGTACTTGGTAGATACCAGACTCCGGGCGTTACTTCTAACATGTAACAACAACAGCACCATTTTTCTGTCCATTTCACTACTAAGCCATTGTTGTAAGCACCGCGTTTGGACTTGCCAGAATTCATATGGACCATTTCACTGATATTTCAAAATCCTGTGTCAATGCCAGCTAAGGTGCGCGCTTTAGACTGCTACGGCTGGATAGGCGCACATGGCGACAGAGCCGTACCGCAGAGGTACAAGAAATGCAGTCTGTCGGATGGGTGCCTAGTGGGACGTGACTGCAGCCGGCGCTGCAGAGCGATGGACAGCGGCGCAATCGACGTAGTCAAAGGATTTTTGATTTGGACTAATCGCCGCATGGACGCCAGCGGCACGTGTGAGAGGTTCAGCCACTGAGGGCGATCGCTCTCATGCACGCCCTCCGGAACTCCCCCCGGTCGCCCTTGGTCCTGCTCACCACAGTGCAGGAATCGCTATGCGACAGCGACGGCTCGACGTCACGCGTGGGTTGCGTCGCTCTGCCGTAGCCCCTAAGTATAAAGGCGGCAGCCTAAGTGGCGTGAGAAAGACATTGCTGCCATTTGCAGACAGAAAAAAAGGACAGGACATGTAAAAATTGGACAAATGTGAAATATGTAATATCTTGTGGAACAATCTTATAATTGAGCATCATGACATCACAGGGAGAAGAAATCAACGTTTTTGATTTGTAAGTGCCTCTTATACGAAAAAGAGCAAAAATATGCAGTATGAAAGTCTAAGGGCTGAGGATTAAGTGCTCGCGGACGGCGCGTTGCGGCGAGAGCAACAACTTCTTCCTAGAGTCAATGTGATTGCTCTCATGCGACTCACGGGTGTATATGCTGAAAAGAGTCTGATCTCATGTGTAGTTCCATCATGGAGGGAGGAGATCTGTAAGTGGGATCTTGGGATGGGGACCAAGATTGTAAGGAAAATCGACTTCTTTACCTTAAAGTTAGTTCGCCCCCAAGAGAATAGGGCCTACAGGACAATCGGGAGCTGCAGCGGCTGGTGCCGGGTGTTGCGTCTGGTGACAGCTGTATCGGAAGTGTTCCATGGAGATTGCTGTTTTGCCATAATAAAGCCCATTTTTGAACTACTCGGGTGATGTCTATCCGTGGAGTCTTGATTAGTTGCTGCTACCGGGGATGTTCTTTCTTTTTTGTTCTTCCCAATGAGCCCGCAAGTGCTCGCGCGACCACGCCAGCGATGCAGCAGCGACCGCGCTAGTGATGCAGAGCGGATCGCGCTAGCGATGCAGAGCCAACCGCCGCTAACAGATGCAGCAGTGATCCGCGCTAACGATGCAGAGTGACCCCAGCGCGGGAAGTTTTGAAAAGACAAATGTTTTGTCTTTTCGCCCGTCGCCGCGTACACAAACGTGTGTTCAGCCAATGAGGCGCGACCAGCCTGGTGACGCATATCGCCACGCCTCTTGCCATACACTCCCCAGTCGCTGGAACGGAGTTGCACGTTCACCCATCTCTCGCGCTTAACATTGAAGGCCCGAGAGCAACATCTCAAAAGGGCGACATGTATAGCCGATGACATTAACTTCTGCAGACAGGCACTTCACTTGTATAAAATCAATAAGAGGAAACGCCAGCAAATAAAAAAGAGGGAAATAATAAATGAAAATAAGAAGCAGAAGAGAACATACGAGAACCATTTGTTCACCATACAAGTTATTCATAAATATTTACTCATTTGTGTCAGTCTATTCAGCAGGGGGGGGGGGAGGGGGGTGTGGGCAGAATCACTCATTTTCATCTCATATTCGATGAATCGTCTTGGAGGTCCAAGGGGGACTATAGTGAGGAATATTTAGTAGAGGCAACGAAGCTATAGTTGTGAGCACTGGAGTGAGTTCATTAGAGTGATGGGTACTTTAGTTAAAGCTGATCCCAGATGGAGAGCTGAACCACTCTGCCTATTTAAACGGCGTCCGCACTGATCTATATTTTAATTAAACTGAAAAAAAGATTTTTTTACTTAGTGTTAACAGAGCTTCAACCCTGTCCTTCCATTACTGTTTTATTAAAATTTTTTTTTTATAAACAAACTGGATCTGTTATAAGGTTTTGAATATTACGATTCTAAGAAGTTGGACATGGAGCTCACCCCAGACACCAGTGAGTCTAGGTTACCATGGAACTTTAACATAGGTTTAACTGAGAGGACCTTATGTCTTTTTTCAACACCTACTAGTAACATATGTAACCTCAGATGTTAGATATCAGAAATCAGTTTTCATGTGTTTTTTTTATTAAAAGGACATTGGCTGGGGGGACAAGATACCAACGTAACCATTAGGTGTTAGACGAATGTGGTTTCTTGGGGTAACAGTCTGCACCTCCGAAATGAAGCCCTTCAGGTGCTAACAGTGAAGCAATGTCAGGACCGATCCAGGCATTTCCCCCACAAGTAAGCCAGCTCTCTGAGGGCAGGGGAGGAGGGGGACAAGGCCTCGGTTTCTACCCATCCTGGGCTCAGCCTGTACCTTCCCCCCTCTGTAATTAAGGTAGGCTGTGCATCTATGTATTTCAGTTGTCGTCTCTTCACTTGAAGAGAGACAGGGGTTTATCAGACACCAAGGGTGAATCAGCATGGCACCCACTACGACCTCCCTTGGGCGGAGTGAAAAATTATACCTTCCCCTGGCTCTATTAGGGAGTCAGGGAAGAGGTGTTAAAAGACTGCCTCTGGTTTGCCTTGGCTGGGGTGGGATGCCAGGGACCATCCTGAGGTTTGGAGACTAGTGTACTGTGACGCAGACCTGAGTACTGTGCTGTGCATGCAGAAGAAATAAGTTAGTTAATAATTCACGCCTAGGTGCACTCTGTCTGGGTGGAAGAGAGATATGCATTATAGTGTTCAGAGACGCCATTCTCTTCCGGAGAAGCACAGCAGACAGATGGAGGCGGGGGGGCTTGTGACCAACAGAGATAAAGACCAGACAATTGTACCCAGACAGAAGACCTGTTCAGGTCCCCCACTAACCAACCGGCGACATCAGCATCCGTGTGCCAAACAGGTAGCCAGAACTCTCACAGATGTATAATGGCGAGGAGAATCTCCCAGGAGGGTGGGGAAACGCCGTACATAATTTTAACTCCATAGTAGGTTTCTGGAGGGTGGGGGGGGGGGATTTCTGTTAAAGACAACCAGGTGGTAACCGCTATTCCTATGGGTCAAATTCTTCTTGGGTGTTGTTTCCAGGTTGAATTTCCCTTTAACAGCACACAGTTGCTCTGTCATTTACTGTCTCATGTGATAACTGTCTTTATCATTAGTTTTATAGATTGTGTGGGAGTGTCATTGGGAAAATAGAGTTATCAACCTCTTAAGCATCGATAAACATACAATTGCAACGAAACCTGGTTGGTTACCAGTCCAGATGAAGGTATTGATACAAATACATATCTAAGGGCATTGTGTTAATTACTTCCTCCAAGTTCAGTCCTATTGCACCACTTTCTTACCAAAAAAAAAAAATGCACCTTATGGCGTCTCCTCCATAGAAATGCTGGGAAGTTCACAATGTGTTTGAAAGAGAGCACTCTCTCTAGGACAAATGTGAACTAATGACAAGTTACTGTTAGGGCCCGGGGACGGGGGTCGGGGGATTCTTTCTACTCTAAAACAAATCTGGGGGCGAATCAACAACAAGACCAGGTATCATGACCAGGGAGGTGCGAGGGAGCCCCCTTCCCACTCCCACTTGGAACCGGTTACCACATGATAAACAGACAAGGAATGACAGACTCAGTTTGGAGGTATTAAAGGCCGCGGACTTTGTTTGATTAACAATCATATATATGGAGTAAGCGCTAGTCCATGCCAGAGTGGGTCAAGAGGGTCAGCAGGCGCTTGGCCTGCTGACCCAGCTACCAGCCGGACCCCTAAAGAGCACGGTGACGTTTGTTGACGAGGGGTTCAGGGTCGTAACGTCTCGCTTGACCCGCCCATTGCCCATACCCCGCGGCGAACCCCGCCACGAGCCCCATCTGAGCCAAATGACAAGCACTTACCCCAACCGAAACTGCCGCGCGGACGTGGCAAAACGAACAACTGGAGCCTCCTGGAAGAAAACGCAGTCCTTTGTTTTCTCGGAGAGTCTTCGGACTCTGCCTTCTGTTTAAAATTGTTGGTACATGTTACAGCCTACAGGCAGTAATAGACAGCTTATCATCCAAGGGAATTGTACAATACTCCACGAGTGGCAGGGGGGCAAGCCTCTGCCCCGACGGTCTTGCTAATGGGGTGGGTGGGTGGGGATTTCGCCGCAACCAGGAGCAGATGGAAGATTCCATGCCTGGCAAGGACAAGCACTTACCCCGAAACTGCCGCCACTCACCGGATTTAGGAAACTCCTTAAAATCAGACCGTGCCCACAATCACCGCCTGGAGACTTCTCCAAACCCCTCCTGCAAATCATCTGTTGTAACAGTCGCCGTCCTATTCAGATAAGTTGTGTGTAAGCGTTTTCGGCCTGGAAAGGCGAGATTGATTGAGTAGGACTAGGGATGGGGTGATCTGTATCCCCCAAACTGAGTCACGGATTTCCCGACCATCTTGTTCAATATTTTGACCCAGACGATCTCGGTCGATGGCCGACCAGGTTGCCCTTGCACCCCTCCAAAACTATCTGCACCTCTGGTCCTACCAAACGACTTGACTCTGGCCAACGGGCGGAGAGTATGAGGGCTAGGTGTTTTTTTTTTTTTTTTTTAATAACCAGCTACGAGTTGCGTCGAGCGGACAGAGCGTTTTGCCCCCCGACGGGGGCGAAGCAGGATCTGCGGAGCCCTTCCTCTATCCCTACCCATCACCATTAGCCGGGGGGAGCATATGCGCCCACCGCGGGCCCCCTAAAAAAACACATCCCCCCCATAAAAAATTGTCAGCCTCCGTTCGCAACCCGAGGTTGGTTGCCTGACATGATGCGTTTTTGACAAGCCCGCTTCTCTGCCCAGTGTTAAAAACCGTCTGGACAGGCCTAACGGGGAGTGAGTGGGTTTATCGAAGCACGCTAAATCTCAGATAATGCAGGGGCCTGATCTGATTAGGCCGGTATCTGTTAGACTTCCGTTAGCGCCCTATTTTTGTAACGACAGACTATTGCACAGCCCCGCGGGATGCATCGGTTGCCAGCCTCAATCACGCGAACGACCATGCGTCCAGTATTGTGCCTCGTCGAGGACACCATGGTTGTCGTAGGCAACATGCGGAAAACCCGCCAGGTACTGGAATTAGCTAACGTACACCGGTCTGGTGAAGGAGAAGGGGACCTGACCGTCCTGGCCTGACCTCTGCAAGTATTCCCTGAGCGTGCTCACTGGGCACAAAAAATTGGTCCCTGGTAGCCAGTCCTGCAAAGGCGCATCCCTCCTCGGCCTTTGCGCGACGCGCAACCACAGCTCCCCAGCGTCGCAGTGCACTGCGAGAAGCCAAAGTGCAAACCGGAAAAGTTTCGCCTCGGACCCCGTGATAGGCACACACTCTGTCTCGGGCCTGGATGTAACTCTAATATCGCTGGCGTTCACTGCCTTCTGCTGTTCATTTGACTTAAACCACCTTGCCTTAAGGCGTCTGTCTCCCAGCTCCCACGCAGGTCTATGCAGGGCGCCGCTTGCCATGGACGCGATTGGGTCCGACTCGGCGGGCGCAGTCTCCGACAAACAGCGCCATCTGTAAACCGGGATAAGGCATCAGCAATAGTTATTCGCCACCCGGGGGACATGCCGAGCCGTGAAACGCAATGTTCAATTGCAAGCTGCCAGTACGAAACTGGCGCCCAAGAAGAAGGATAGCACGGCGGGGGAGCGTGAAGCCGAAATCTGTTCACGGCTTCCACTAACCCCAGTTTGTCGGTCCAAATTTGACTTGGCTCATTCGCGAATAAGTGACCCCCGCAAGCGCACTGCGAACGAGCAAGGGACAATAATTCCGAAGAACGCCAAGTTCTTACATGGCGCGTTATCCCGCCAGTGGAGAGGTGGCTGCCTCGCGAGCACCATGGCCCCAGTATAAGTACGGCCCCAGAAACCACGACCCTGAGCGTCGTAAACAACTGTAATTCTGTGGCTTTTTGAGGGGGCGGGGGGGGGCCTCGCCACACGGTTCTGCGCGTTACGTAATCCTTTAACAAACACGCAGCAACACCGCCAAGTCCTTTCGGATTCGGCGTTGGTGTGACGGGAGATGACGTGGTCGGGTCGCTATCGCCCCGAAGGTGTGGGAGAGGTGCCTGGCGAATACCCTTCCTGCGCGAATAGGGCGGGCGAATACTAAGGGGCTAGCAGCGCTGGGAAGTGCCTCAATGATGGTTTATTGAGGGCTATGAATTCGGGAAGAAGCATGCTTAGGGGGGGACCAGCTTCTCCAGAGGGAGCCTGCGCCTCTCGTAGTCCGAGTCGATCACTATGCCCAAAAAAGGAAAGAAGAGTGGTGTGTGGATGCCGTCTTTCGTCGGACAGAGGAACGCCGAAACTCCATGCCGCCAAGGCCTGACAATTCAAACAGCCACCTAGCGCTAAGTCTGAAACCCGGGGGCACACCAAAAGGAAGTCGCAATCTAACTACGTAGGATGGATAACCTCGACTGCATCACCCTTCGCTCCGCACGCTAGGGACCACCCATTCTAGGAAGGTGCTTCGAATGTTCGCCACAATAAAAAACAAGAAAGCGCACCCTCCATTGGCAAGCAATAGTCTATGTAGAACGCCCCTCGAGCAAGTGTAGCCTGGGCAAATGTGGACGCGCTCGGGGTGGACTGGCAAGAGTCTGAAGGCCGATTTTGAGTCGGCTGAGGATTCGGAGCAATTACAAGCCCGCCCGAAAGTCTTTAGAGCGGGGACGGACCGGATCAAACGGTTGAGTAAGACCGAACAGCAACTCGACCTGCTTTAGATAATACGGAAGAAGATCGGTATGACCGATGAAACCCTGCGGGGGGTAGGATCAGAGTGGTTGATCAAACACTACCTATACGCCCCCGACATCTTTTCTTGGGGACCGCGCCGAAACTGGAGGGAAATCCTGAGATTAGGCAGGGGAGGGGACTAGAAGGGGGCAGCCATCTCACCAGTTCAGACTCTCCTTCCAGCCGTTCTCACCTACGTACGTCAAGTGTAGTGTCCACGACTAAATTTGATCCTTTCTTGATATTCAACGATCCTAAGCCCTTCCGTTAAACCAAGGATAGGAGAGCTGGGGCTGATTCCTATTGGCGATACCTTGCTAGCCACGGTGCCAAATGGCGATGATTATGATGGCTCCTTGTCGCATGCCCCTAGCGCGTCCAACTCACGCCCTCTGCGCCTTCGCTGATTGCTAAAGTTTCTGGTCATGATGTCCGCCAACCCGTTCCAAGAAAAGAGCGAGGCCACGCCTGGGGACTTTCTCCCCAATACTCCAGCAGGATAAACAAATGCCTTTGACCCATTGCGCAAGGTATTTGTGTGGGAAAAAAAACCTATTTTCTAAACCTCCCTTCGTTTCCCAACCGTTTTTGAGGACGCAGCCAACGCCTCCCGTAGAAAGGCCTGGTAGCAGAGATAAGAATATCTACGGATTCCCCGGCCGCATATATTTGGTTTCCCTCTTGTCAGGCAAGTGCAAGCCCCACTGAGCTAGGTATGGCATGTATAGAGCCACCTTCTATGCCGCATCGGGAATCTCTTATCATCTGGCGCTCGTTGAGGCGGACGCAGCTGAGGACGAAGGAAGCGATGGCAGATGGTGAATTCCGCTTGCACGGCCTGCCCGACAGCCCCTTAGAGGTGTGTTGTTAACAGTTGTGGGGGACCACGCGGCCATTGACCGCTGACTGGTACCATAGGCGTTGCTGCCACGTCTGCGCGCCCCCAAGCCGGCGCTACGACTGTTGCCTATAGCCGGAGCATATCCGCCGATTGCTGACGCGGATTAGGTGCTAGAACTGGCGCTGTGCTTATCGCTGGTGCACTACGTTGTGTATCCGCGGCTGTGGTCACAATTGCAGCGCGGTGGCACCCAGTGGGCCTGCTTGCGACGCCCCTAACCCATGGTCAAGGTGCGGCCACTAACGGGGGATAGGGTTGCCCTTATGTCCACAATGCTGCCTCCATGAGACTGCCGCACAGCTACACCGCGGGCGATTGTCTAGTACCATACACTTGAGGGGGAGCGCAAACGCGTCTGTCTGTGCGGGGGGGGATCCCGAGTGGCTACCCTCATATAGTTTTGCGGAAGGGCTTTCGACAGCCTTCGTTAACTTTTTCTGCATGGCTGAGGGACCGGTGGAGTTGAGCGGCCCCTTATCGGGAACGCGATGGCTGCACCTCCCACCCGGTCTCTGTTATCGAGTCTCTCCTGTGACCGCGTGCTGTCGGGCCCCATTAGTCACACACTGTATGTGATGGTGACCCGCGCATCAGCAGCATGCTGCTGCAGCAGACCTGTGAGGCCGCTCCGTCCTTTCTCCTTCTTTTTCACCGAGTTTGCCCACCACTTATTATCTCCCGACCGTCCTTTCTCCCTTTTGAGTGGTACCGTCTTTACCCCCTGCTCTTCCTCCTTCTACCAGTCTAGCTCTTTCTCACCTTCTCCATCTATTGCACTATCCCCGTGGTTCTTCGGGATATCACTGGCGGCTTATTCATGTTAGATATATTTCTGATTTCTGCTTTAATTGCCGGGAGGCCATTTTTCTGCCTCGCCTCCTCTCTGTCGTTCTTAACTTCCCCCCGACCTGCCTAGCCCCTTCCTACCCCCCCCCCTCTATCCCCGGCGCTTGTTCTATTTTTGTTCCCTTTTTCGTGTCTTTTTTTCGCCTTTAATCCCGTTTCCCTCTTTTACTTCCCTCTTCCGTCATCCCCCCTTCGTTTAGGGGATTTTTCGCCTCCCTCCTTCCCCATCTCTTCCAACTCGCCTTCGTTCCCCCTGCCCACTCAACCGCCGTTCTGCCCTGACTTAGACCCTCCTCCCGGTCCCTTATTGGCGAGTCTTTCGTTGTTCTTCAGTGCTCTCATGTCCCTCCTGATTACTTTCCCGAGTTTACCACGCTCGTTTCTTCACTTTTATTGCAGGCTGATTCCTTTACATCCTATGCTTCCGCCTTTCCCTCCCTCCGAATTGTCTACCTGTTTCCACAGGTCCCTCTTTCTTCTGTCCCCGCCACCGCCCCATAGGGAAAAGGAAGAAAGGACCTGCTGGTTCGACCGTCTCTTTTCCCCTGACTGTTGCCATTTTTTTCCCCTCCCCGCCTTCGTTACTTTCCACTTATGGCCTCCTCTTGCTCAGCTCATCTCCCTCCATCCCCGCCGAGCTTTTTCTCTCATTTTATGATTTTCATGCCCCCTTCCCCTCGGTGCCCACGCCCGCTTCCCGTCCCTTCTCCCCACTGTGGCAGCGTTGGACCCGTATTCCGTCTACTAGAACCCCTGAGGGATCATACTGTCGTTTTTCCCGTTTCTTACGTCATTCCCTCCACGTGCTGCTACCTTAGCGTATCCGCTCTTACCTGCCCCCTGTAGCTTCCCTTCTATAAGTTAACCCCCGTTATAGGTAGGCTTCTCTTTTTTACCTTTCTCGTCTTTTCTCTCCCGTGAAACGTCCAATAGTGCTCCGATTGGACGTTCATTTCGCGTGTTCCCTAACCGTGAATCTCAGTATGTCGAATCGTCTTCTACTCTTTTTTGGTTTGTGGGGTTGTTATGTCTTCCATGACCTGTCTCTTCCACTCCGTCCTCTCAGATCGGTTCCCGTACGGGTGCGTTCCAGACCGCGTGGCTCCGTACTGGGAGAGGCCTTTTTTTTTTATCCCGTTCTGGCGCCCGTCCAACACTCTGCGCGTGTATAGAGGGTAACGCCTCCCTGATGCCTGAAATGTGTAGAGAATGGGGACGCATGCCCGCTGGTCTTGTCCGTGACTCGGCGAGTTTTGAAACTCAGTGTTGACATGCCGTGGCACCGATGACATTGGGGTCGCGGCCCTGCTTGCGGACTTATGCCCTGCCATGCGGGGGTATATCCATTCCTTGTCACTGCGCATGGCGCTAGAGCTTGTCTCCATATAAACACGCGCGCATCTACGTGTGCCGCCATATACACACGCGCGCATCTAAGTGTTGCCATACTACACAGACGCGCGATCTACGTGTGCCGCATATACAAAAGCTCGCATTTACGTGTGCCCATATCACACACCGGGCTGGCGCATTTAGTTTGCGCCCATATCAAACAAGCGCGCATTACGTGGGCACCACTACAGCGCACGGCGCATTTACGTGAGTGGCCCATATACAAAGAGTCGGCCTTTACGTTTGCCCAAATACACAACCGACCGCGCATTACTTTGCCCCTATACACACTCGCCGCATTACGTGGCCTTTGGTGGACAGGGTGAGAGTGATGTATTACCCCCCTATCACAATTATGC
Source organism: Ascaphus truei (assembly GCA_036426205.1). Lineage (NCBI taxonomy): Eukaryota > Metazoa > Chordata > Amphibia > Anura > Ascaphidae > Ascaphus > Ascaphus truei. The sequence continues at coordinate 862 of WSYH01015478.1, read as the reverse complement.
CTGGGGAAACATATGTGTCTGAGTTGCTTCATCCAGATTCATAGTCGGGTTAACTCAGGGGGATTAGTTAGGGTAATCAGGAAGTACAGGCTGACACCTGAGAGCCAGGAAGGTAGATAAGGATCTTGTTACGTAGCAGTAGCTGCTGGCTCAGATGAGAGCAAATGGCATAGATGTGCTGCTTAAGCCATGAAGGATACAGGACACACACTTACTGCAGCCAAAGTAAGAATTTGTTTCATTGTTTGCCTGACGCTGCTTAAAAAGAATCTCTTAGGTGGTCTATGGTTTTTTAGCCAGCCAGCCTGCTAGCTAGGAATGCGTGTTAGTCAGTTTCTCCCAACGAGGAGCAGGATTCTATTTGCTTTTAAAGGGACAGTGTTACCACGCAGTTATGTTGCCTGTGGAGACATAAAGCCATGGAACGTTTGCATTGATCTGAAACTAACTACGTGTGGACTGTTCCCTGACCTTGGCTACAGGCCGTCTGCACCTCCAGTGCCCCAGCACGCGCGCATTTACGTGTGCCCATTAACCACACGTGCGGGCATTTAAGTGTGCGCCAATAACAAACGCTCGCGCAATTTACGTGGGTGCCCAGATGTAAAAACGACGCGCGATTAACGCCATGAGTGCCACATATACTCGGACGGCGCATTTTACGTGTGACCCATATACGCACGGAGCGCATTTCACGGATGCCTATATAGAGCTACGCGCGCATTTACGTGGGCCCATATACGCACGAGAGAATTGACGGGTGTACAATATAAAATACGTATCACGCGTCCCTAAAGTTACAGAGTGTTGTATATATACAGCAAACATACGAAAGCTCTATTTTTTGGATGTCACGCGCTGT
>WSYH01015477.1:0-14220 GCA_036426205.1 Ascaphus truei | reverse complement strand
AGCTGAGCATATGAAGGTGAGAGCGTCCAATGAGAGAACAGCAGCGTGGAGGTAAGTGTAGAGCGAGGGCTGTGATATGACAGAGTGCAGGTGTAGGGAGCACCTCGGAGAGTAGGGGGCCGGATGTTAGTGCGTGTGTCCGTGCGCGGGTCTGAGGTCAGCGCCATATCGGGACTGGCGCGGGCGAGTAGTGTTGAGGTTCACCGGTGAGGTGGGGGACGCGTAGGAGACCGCGGCGGTAGCGGTGAGTGGGGAGCGCGCCGATGGCGTCGTGGTACAGAGGGGATGTCCTGATGTAAGGAATCCACCTTCATCTTTAAATCGTCACCATACTCCTGAGGTGAAATGGAGGAAGAAAAACAGGTAACAGACTGGGTGGTCTGAGTAGAGAGTCAGGCAGAAGAGTCGGCGTGGGTTAGACTTGTGCGTGTTAATTAGTGATGAAAAGTACTGTAGGTTTATTTAGCCTGAGTGGGGGCAAAGTTGAAACAGGATAGGATACATTTGGAGTGAAGGAAGTCTGCGAGAGTGTGAGATTTCCTCCAGAGGCGTTAGAAGGAACGAGTGCAGGAACGCAGCATGCGCGTGTGGGAATTTAGCCAGGGTCTGGAATTAGAAGGGCGAGAATGGCAGAGAGAAAGAGAGACATGTAGATCGAGAGGAGGATAGGACAGAGTTGTTGTTCCTGACCAGTTCCATGCAATTGTTGATGTGGCATTCTCATGTACATGTTACTTATAATATCTATGTCCGCTTCTTCAACACTTTCAAACTTCTGCTGTGTAGACCGAATCAAAGACTTTCAGAATCTACGAATCTTAAACTGAGTGGTAGATCATTTTCATTACTTTAGTAAATCTCTAATTGTACGACTTGGATGTGGTCCATGATGTTGTATTCACTGCGAACACCTGTTTTTTCCACTAGGCTGGGCAAAGCCCAGTGTCTGTTGCAGCCGATTGAGTATCTTTGTAAATATCCTGTAAGCGATTTGAAGTAGACTCATTGGTCAGTAGTTCTTGACTTCTTTGTCTCCTTTCTTGTAGATGAAGATAACTATGGCATTGCTTTATTGTTCTTCAAGCGGCATTTTAAAGTGTTTTGCAAGGTTTTTTATCCGCGTTGCCAGCTTCTTTCAAGATTTGTGTTCTAATTCCATCTTCCCCGGGGGCCTCCTCATTCATCATGGAGTTTATTGACTTTGCCACTTCTTCTGGGAGGACGCTTGGTACAATCATTGGTGGTTTCAACTTGCTCTTCCTCTGCTGGATTATGTCCTATGTGTTGCCCTATGTTCTTGTACAATTTCATGTACAAGTCCTCAACTATCTCAATGAATCAACAGTAGAAGAAGGTGCATTTATCATTGTCTTGCTTGAGTGCAATGATTTGCTTCTTCCTAATCATAAGTTTCTGGTTCGTCATCTTTATCTTCAATAGTCTTCCTCCCCATAATCACAGTTACATGTTCTTACATCATCGGTCATACGCTCGCAGTTTATCTTGCAGAGCTCTGCATATTTCAATTTTTGTTCTTGTACTGTTGCGGACCCTTTTATCCTCCTATTTACCCGTAAAAATGCGGGGATGTTTTCAATTTGTCTCGGGCTTTTCCGCGCGTCGACCGCATCATCAGACAAGCGCTAATGGCGCTAAACATTGAAATCGCCCGCGGCGCCGGAAAACAGCCGAAAAAACGCCGCATCTGCCCACGTTTTTAAAAATCCTGCGGTGGCGGCCGCACGAGGTTAAAGGCGGCCGTCACTGTATTTGGGGATTATTTCATTTCTTGTCGTTTCCTCAGTAATTGCTTCGTGTCATTGATATTTCATTATTCTGTTTTTTGGTAGGGATTCTCCCTGTTTTTCTTTCTACGCTTTCGACGACACTATTCCGTTCTTCAGTTCTTCGTAACTGTTGGTGAAAGTGTCCCCACGCATTTCGAGCAAGCTGCAGCGATTTTTCAGCTCTGGTTTTAAATTCTGTGCTGTTATTCTTTTTTTTTATAACTTAAATTTTATTGAATCAAGACAGCATAAAATACATTACAGAATACTTTTGTCTTGTATGCAAACAATATTTTAACAATTATATAAGTAACAACGAGATCCTGCTGTGCTGCGGGACCCGGCCTTCCGGGTACTTTGGTGTGGACTATATAGTCCAAGCCGACTCTACTTAAATGGACAAACAGACACATATAACTCAACTTAAAAGGGGAGACAATACATACTCACAGAAAAAAAAAAAAAAAAAAGTTGAGGCGGGATGGGGAGGGGAAAGGGGTAGGTTGGGGGTGAGGTAGGGGGAGTGTGTTGATAGTAGGTGCGACACTTGGCTCCGTGCCAAGCATCGCAGATGTTTGCAAGCTGAGTCGTCTCTCTTATTACTTATGTTATAATGTTGCTATAAGGGGTCCTGGGTGAATAGAATACTTCCTGTAAGCCCCTCCCAAGGAGAACGCACCTACTGTTATCAGAGCCATATTGAGGACCTCTCAATCCCTGGGATATCTGTCTGTGCCAGCCAAGGCGTCCAGACTTTTAGAAAATTGTCACCAGTATCGTTAACTAAACTCGTTAATTTTTCCATCTGGCAAATGAACCAAATTCGATTCCGAATCTTTGGGATGGTTGGAATATCAGATTGTTTCCATAATGCTGCGATCTCGCACCGCGTTGCAATTGCGAAATGGGCAATTAGTTTGTTATTTGTTTTGGAAAGGCCCGTCAATGGCCTGTTCAGTAGGAACAACCACGGGTCTGGGGGAATGGTGAGATCGAACAGTCTCTGTATCCAATGTCTAATCGCCTCCCACAGTGGAGAGATCCGTGGACAAGACCACAGCATATGTAACAGGTCGGCTGTTCCTCCGCACTGGCGGGGGCACAGGGGAGAGGAACCCGGCACAAACCTTGATAATTTCAGTGGGGTGAGGTACCATCGCATTAGGACTTTATATGCGTTCTCCTTGAGCGTGGTGCATATGGAGCTCTTCGCTGTGGCCATATATATGGCGCTCCATTCTTCATCTTCTAAGTTTTCTCCCAGATCTGTTTCCCATTGAGAACGGAATGAGGGTATCCGCTGCTCATGTTCACCAGAACTGATCACTTCTCCGTATAGCTGAGATGTAAGTCCCTTCGTGTCGGTCTCAGCCAGACAGAGCTTTTCGAAAGATGTTAATAGGGGGTATGGGGCAAGTTTGTTATAAAATGCCCTGATCTGGAGGTATCTAAAGAATTCTGAGTGAGGGATCTCTTTTTCTTCCCTGATATGGTCGAATGTTTTGATTTTTCTGTCGTGACCCTCCAGATCTCTAATCCGATTGTAGCCCCTCTGTCTCCAGATTGAGATATTACTGACTGATAGACCTGGAGCGAAATCAGGGTTATTCCAAATGGGTGTTGCCATAGAATGTTTTGTCGTAAGGGAATGTCGAAATTTCGTAGACTCCCAAATTGACACTGAGTTGGTCATCGAGGAGAGCGGCATGGCGGTAAATTTTCGCGCCGTTTTAGGTAACCAAATTAAGCTGCTCAGTTCCAGAGGTGCACATGCAGCATTTTCTAATTCCACCCATCTCTTTAACTTTGGGTTAGAATGCCATTGTACAATCTGACTTAATTGTGCCGCCTTGTAATATGATACCAGGCAGGGTACAGCCAGGCCGCCCGCCGCCACAGATCTTTTCATATTTAATTTACTTACTCTCGGTTTTTTACCTCCCCAGATGAATTTGGATATTTCAGATTGAAGTGAGTGCAAGTCCCTCCAACTGAGTGGCACTGGGAGAGTTTGGAAGAGGTATAATAAACGGGGGAGTAAATTCATTTTGACACTATGGATACGTCCAATCCAGGATATCCTTTTGGATGTCCACTTCCGTAAATCAGATTTTAAGGTCCGAATCAGGTTGGGGTAATTTGCATTGTACACGTCCTTTACAGTTTTGGTGATGTGGACACCCAAGTATTTTATGTGGTTTTGTTGCCAGTTAAATTTGAAATTTAATTTTAGTAATTTCTCTGTGTGTCTAGGGAGGTTGACATTGAGGGCTTCCGACTTGGATTGATTGATTTTGAAGCCGGAGACCTTAGCGAATCGATCTAGTAGGGCGAATAGGTTTGGCAGGGAAGTAAGGGGTTTTGTGATAATCAAGAGGATGTCATCCGCATATAGGGCCGCTTTATGGGTTTGGGAGTATGTGTTTAACCCTGAGATGTCTGGGTTTCCTCTGATTTGCGCCGCCAGTGGTTCGATACAAAGGGCAAATAAAAGTGGGGATAATGGGCAGCCCTGTCTCGTGCCACTCTTTATTTGGAATGGCAGAGAGGGGTAGCCTTGGTGTATGACCCTAGCGGTGGGGTTAGAGTACAGCGACAGAATCGCCTCGCTCACCCGATCTCCAAAGCCAAATGTTGCAAGCGTCTCTTTTAAATATGGCCAGTCTATCCTATCGAAAGCTTTTTCTGCATCCAGACTTAACAACATGCTTTGAGTTGCCTTACTATTTGCCAAATCCAACAGATCAATAAATCGTCGTGTATTATCCGCTGCTTGCCGGCCCTTGATAAATCCGACTTGATCTGGGTCTGTGCTGTTATTCTTAATGTTATTGATGTTGATTTGCTTTTGTCTTTTTAATGTTTTTTTTTTCTTTTTTCCATCTTCGCATTCAGTTGTAATTTGTAGCGATCCAATAGGTGACCACTTCTTATGTCAAAACGGTTCAGGACTGTGCAGTCTTCAATCTCGTGTTTCTTGTTCGCTAGGATATAGAACATTTAATTCTTAATTCCATTGGGTTCACTCCATGTCCATTTTCTACAGGTATGTGGATTCTTCTTGAAGAAGACTTCAGGATGTACAAGTTTTCAGATTCTGCTCATTCTTTCAATCTGTCTCTATGTTCATTCCTGTTCCCGTAACCATTCTTACCAACTGATGCCTCCTCTTCCTGCTGGGCGCCAATCTTTGCATTGAAGTCTCCCATAAAAACGAGTAGGGGGAACGGCTGCATTAAAGTGAACTTATCGGTTCAGTGTCTGGGTCACGTTCAGTGTGTGTTAAGTTTGGCTAATCCCAAAATGCACTTCAGGACAATGGCTAGGATTCATCAAGGTGCGATGTGGGGTTCACAGTCCGATCCCGTGGCGAGGGCCATGCAAGGCAATGGATGAGTGCGACATCCTGTGTCGCGGGTTGATGAATCTTGGCTAATTACGTGTGTGTGTGTGTGTGTATCTAGGTGTTGAAGTTGCTTAAAAAAGTGATACTGTTTCAAGAAATTCTGATCCAGTTTATCATTGGGGCCCAGCTCTTTGTACCTTATTCTAACAATATTATTGGTAATATACAGTAGCGGAATTAAGACGCTTGTGATATCCTAAATCTAAAATAAACCAAAAGATCAAGTAGGGTGTGAGGTTTTACAGAAGATAGGAGAATGGGCAGACTGAGGGGCCCAAATGGCTCTAACCTGCTGTTAAGTTGTGTGTTTCTGTGCAATTCAGGGTTTGTAAGAATAAATTATTCCCCCATGCTGCCTGCACACACTGAGGGGCAGTTTGAGGCCTTATTGTGTGCGGGTTCCCCCACACGCTCAGGACATTACACTGCTTGAGATCGGTCACAGTCTTGTTAGAAATAATCTGATCAGTAAGATTGATTGTTTATTGGTTCGTGGAACAAATGTTTTCTTGCATGGGGTGCACTATGTAAACCGGTTTGGGAACTGGTTCAGACTATCACTAGCGTTTTATTTTCATTTGGACACATTGGCACTGCAGCCAAGGGAGGGCGACAGGGCAAGTAATATGTACGTGGGAATGCTTTGCTGGCACAAAGGGGTTAATGGTACACTGCCAATTACTGATACGGACCCCTAATACCAGCATCTGTTACACTGACAGTGATAGACACACGCACACACACACAGTATGTGTGCCTGTAAGTGCAGCACTGTCTGTGTGTATCTATGTATATCACTGTCACACACACAGTGACACACACACACACTGACAGTGATACACATACAGACACTGTGTATTAATGTATTAAGGTGCATGCATTAAAGGCACAGGTATAGTCCAAACCCAGACACTCGATATGTCATGATGTGCACAGGTTTGTACATGCGTGTTCCTATGCACTCGGATACACGCAGACCCTCACATGCTGGTACACGGCTGACACTGTCATTCTGTGCTGGGTTACGTGTCTGCACGGCAGGAAGTGGTTATCTCGCGTACATATTATTGCAGAGCATGACACCAGTGTAACTTTCCACAGTGTGTGTAGTATTTGCACAGGAATAGAAACGAGTGGCAGATAGAGCTGGGGTTTCTGGGTCTGGTCCCGGCACGTCTTGTTTATACTGCTTTAGTATTTGCTGCTGTTTATCCCCGTGTCAAATCTGACACTATGTGAAAAAGACATTCAGTACGACTCTATCATTTTCTCCACGTGCCTGTTCCTGCGTCTCACCCGGATATCTTGGCCCATCTTATTGTTTAAAGAGGCAAGCCAAACAGCTTAAAAAAAAAAAATATATATATATATATTATTTTTTTATTTTGATATATGCAGCCTGTGATTACCTTTATTGAAAACTAATGACCTATGCTGCCGCTCTATTTGTTCTTCTGTGATCGATCAGCAAAGATCCTGCTTCTCAGGGTTCACTAAATGGCCGCCTTTCAGTTTCAATCAATCCTTCAGTCCGTGTAACTCAGCAGCTACAATGTATTCTTAAATTACTAAGGTAACAGTATCTATTACAGATTGCAGCTCAAACTGCTGGGAACATTGGCAACAAATGATCACAAACAGGAAAGTGTTCCAAACATTTTGCACTGCTGGGGAGGTGGGCTAAACCTGTTATAGAAATCAAAGGGTGCTCAGTATATTAAAAATGGCATTAAGAGTTGAATTTTAAAATAAAAAGGGTGGTATTATATAATACAGAACTGATTTCTAAAATAAATACCACATTGAATATTGCTTGGATTGCTCCTTTAATGTGGCTATTCCTGCTGCTTACTAATTTCTTAGGCTGGGTTTATAGTGCCGGCGACAGCGATGCGACGTCGAGTCAAAACAAATGCATTGCCGCCGTTGCGTGCGCTTATACTAAGCGCGGAGCAACGGCTTGGTCGCGATCGCTGGAAGTCATCTCAATTTGATTTTTCCAGTGACCGCAGCGTGACGTCGCCATCGCCATAAGCTAAGCCTTACTGTAACGGACGTGCTCGCCACAAACCGGGACCGGACCGCGGGGCTGAGGTGGGGATGTGAATAAACCGACCTTAGACCATGAAGCCGGTTCTTGATTGCGCAGTTCATAGTCAATCGTAGCCAGGTTCAGGGTTGGAGAAGGCAGGGTAATCCATGGACAAGCCGGGGACAGAGAAGTTGATATCCAGGCTGCGGTTCCAGTGGCCTCTGCGCGAGAAGCTGGCTGGCCTAGGAACACCGCACGGTAGCACTGGGAGACCAGCGCTTCAGCACAGGGACCAGGAAGCAGACCTCTGCCAGGAGGGAATGCTGCAGGTCTCAGGAACAAGGCAAGGCAGCTTGTGGCAAACACAGTTACATCCAAGTCCAACTTGGTTTATGCTCAGCAATGAGGAACCCAGTATAAGAAGGGCAGAGAGCCAATCCAAAGACAGGGGTGTGTGGGAATTCCTCCAATGACAGAGCAGAGAGACAGAGCTGCAGTGATTGCACGCACAGGTGATAGTGCTTGCAGATCCAAGGAGAAGTCTGTCTGAGAGCTCACCAACTCTGCAAGAGTGAGCTCCAGCCAAACCCAGGAATGGATTCCTTACACTTACTTTGTAAACTTGCTGCCCCAACTGGGGGACCCCACATTTCCCGAGTGGGAAGCAGTTTTTCTCCACTTTGTACAAGAGAACACACAGGCTGCGAGAACCAGAACTCAAACATTTTGCACGACACGCGCAGGGATGAAGGAGCGGCTCAGTGAGTAAAGACACTGACTCTGGTAGCAATGACACTGAGTGTGAGTCACGGGAACCTGGTTGAATTCCTGGTGTCGGCTACTTGTGACCTTAGGCACGTCACTTTATCTCCCTGTGCATCAGGCAGAGTGATGTACTAAGCACTAGCTTTGAGTCCCAATTGGGCAAAAAGTGCTGTCTGACGTTGTTATTATTAAATAGGTAACACGGTTACCCCTCTACTAGTTCTCGATAGAGGTATTTCAGGGGGGCGCAAAATTATTCAGGGGGGAGGCTCGGCGGTTTCAGACGACCCACGCTCTTTCCCCCAGGCATTTAAATTAATGCCGGGGGATCGCGGGAGGCCTCTGCAACTTCACTTACCTTGTCTTCGGCAACACGGCGTCACGTGACATCACGTGACCCCCGCGGTGTCATTTGACGCAGAGAGCCGGAGACAAAGGGAGGGGGCGCGAGCACGGAGGGAAGCAGGCAGGTGGGCGCAGCAGGGAAAAAATGTGCACCCTTGCCCCAACCTTTGCTGCGTAGCCCACACACATTAATAGAATAGGTACTATGTTGTGTACCTGCTGTATTGGTACAGGGTGATCCTCCAACAAATCAGGGGAGCTCGTCTCGTAGTTATGAAATAAAGAAACACTACATAGTCTTTATCAAGGGTTGCAGTTTGTTTCTATGTTTCTTAATTTTTTCTTTAGATCACTTGATTGTTATTATTATCACATTGCTTTATTATTTACACATATGTGGTTGAATTGTATATTGTCACATTTAGGGTGTGTTAGAGCGCTATTGTTAGTTTTTTTTTCACTTAGGTATTGGTACAGGGATCAGGCTTGCTCTTGGGCCCCCCATACAAGTTCTAATGCCACCAGGAGGGGACGTTGTGACTTTCTATTGGTGACTCATTTTCTGTTTTTATTTGTTTAAATCTAGTTTTATTGCCGGTTTTAGCAGCGTTCCGCCGACCTGAAATGGTTTTGTTGTAGCTTACTTGGGGAGAGTCTTGGTAACTTAAAACACAACAATTCGGGCTTGGCAGATTGAGCTGAGCATGTAACTGTCAAAACTGAGAGCAGAAATCCCCTCTACTCCCTTTCAAAAATGTATTTTCTTTTCACCGTTGTGAAATCCCCTTTGCTGCTGCATTTAGCAGTGTCACTCATTTAAAATGTTGTACTGTAGCTGCCTTCTGGAGATATCATTTGCAGAAAAATTGCCGCCGCAGGGAATTTAAAATGGCTGCTGTCATGCGCATACATTTTATGTTATGACTTAATTTGTTGTTTTTTGGGGGGTGGATCGCTGCTCCAAGGTTCAGTTCTAGTTAGCGGTACTGAGGCCTAGTGCAGTTATTCCCAGCAGGGGTTCGTGAGGTGTCTCCAATGGATTCACCCCCCTAAAAAAAATAATCTGTATCCTAGGCAGTATAGCAGATTCCTAATCCTGTATGTGGGGGTTGGAGGAGGAGGGGGTGGAGGGGGGGGCTACACACTTAGGCCCCAAACGGTACCTTAGTGTGGGTGATACAGCTATCAACTCCAGCACGAGCTTCCAAAGTCTCTCCCCACAATGCTTTGCATCCACCGCGGCAAGGAATTGTGGGGCGTGACGTTGGAAGCTCTCAAATGTATTACCGGCTATATCTCCCATGCTGTCTGCACACACTGAGGTGCAGCTTGTGGTCTTATTTAGCATGTCTGTCTTTCCTTCCCCCCTCCCCCCCCCCAACTCCCTGCTTCCCAGGACACCACACTGCCTGGGATCGTACACACCGTTTTCTTTTGCAGTAGTCTGAGTGGTCAATCAGATTTATCAGGGGCACACGGAACAAATGTTTTCTTACATTGGATGCACAATGCAAAAATAGGTTTGGAAACGTTTGAAATAGAGCATCTTAAAGCCTCATTCAATAGTGTACAAACCGGGGTCCTTGGTACTCGTAACCCCTTCAGTGCCCTAATGATGTACAGCGTACGTCATGAGAAGTGCCACCCCAAAGGCCCCTATGTTGTCCCCTGAACGTTATGGCCATTTCCCCATTTTCTAGAGACCGGTCACGATCGGCTCTCCCCCCGGGCGCCAATTGCGGATGACGTTGACTGGAGGACGTTCCCCTTCACGTCCTGGGTTTCCGGTCTGACCGGAAGGGATCATGTGATCTCTGAGGTACCAGAGTGTCTGTGGCCACGGAGGGGGTAAGGACTCTCTGCCACTAAAGGGATTAATGGAGAGTCTTCGATAAGCAGCAATCTGCAACGATCACCAATTTTTTGTTGCCCTTTTATATACTTACTGTGATAGAAATCTTTGTGTCCTTTCAACAGCGTTTTTTTTATTTTTTTAAATGTGATGCTTTTAGGAGATATACATTAAATAAAAAAAAAGATTAAACAATATAAAAATAAATATTGTCTGTGAGGTTAAAATGAGGTGGCCAGTTTCGTCTGAAGGTTACCATGGGAGGGGATTGCTGATTTAAATGTGGATGCAACTCAGGAGGTCACGCTCTGAAGCTGGAGGGTAGGAGGCTCAGGACAATGAGGATGTACCTTCCAGCCAAGGTGGCAGGGACAAATAAAGTACAGAACTGCTTAAAGGACCTTTGCCTTAAGCCCCCCTCCCCCAGGTTTGAAGCAGGGGGTCTCTGGAACGGAAATTAATGCTGTCCAGTTCTGAAGACCCCCCTGCTTAAAACCTGGGGGAGAGGGGCTTAAGGCAAAGGTCCTTTAAGCAGTTCTGCACGTTATTTGTCCCTGCCACCTTGGCTGGAAGGCTGTTACATGAATCCACCACCCTTTCGGTGAGGCAGTACATCCTCATATTGTCCTGAGCCTCCTACCCTGCAGCTTCAGAGCGTGACCTCTTTACTGTGAAGATCTACTTTGCTGCATACCTTTCAACGTTTTTGTTTTTCAGTGTTATGCACTGTAGAAAATTATGTTATTTAACTTGTAGATCCTGTATCAATAATTCAAATGTGTAAAAAAAAAAAAAGAGAGAAAAATCTGAATACGGCAGTAAGAAAAGGTCAGAATCCCTGCAGAAACTGTAAGTGAGCTTCAGGGGCAGAATGTTCATGGTGTCAAAGGTGCACAGACATTAAAGCTCCAGAAACATGTGGGCGCTGGTGCACTGATCCCTGATGTCAGGAAGTCCTCTTCTGATTGTGACTCAAAGACCTAACGGTTACAGTCAAACCGAGAAACGAGCAAATCTGGTGTAACCTTTACTGAACAATATAGGAATTCCACGATGACACCAATAAACGATGTATGGTGTAGCGTTCACATGGTCACGATGCGGTAAATAACTTTGAGAATAGTAGAGGAGGGCCCTCCTTACCGTGCACCGTGTGGAGACCAGTGAAAGCCAGCTTTGATGACGTCCACTGGATGTCACAAGGTCCGCCAGCCCAGTGGATGTGCCCAACGTTTCGCCCCTTGACTGCCGCCTCCCGTTGTCAGGGACAAATGATCCTTTCTTAATCTATACTGCTATTTTTTCCCCCTTTGAAGTTTGTCCGTTCTGGGTTTCTATGGGATGAACATAGCCGCCAAAGGAAGCAGTTGCCCAGAGGCCATATTTGCCGAGTGGCCGTATCACACCACGGCTTATTACCTATAAGGATACCACATGGTAATGCACCCAATCAGAGTGTTTGCTTTACTATGTTGCCGAACATTACTACTGTAGCTACAAAATTATGTCTATAGTTATCTCCCCTGAGATGTTACACGCGTCTCACATTAAGATTTGTGCTTCCACAACCTTCTCGCGCCGATATTCCTTCCTTCCTCACCCGTGGCTTGTGTTTCCTCTGCAGAAGGAGCTGAATTACCTGCAGCAGTGGCTGGAAGCGTTTGTGACCAACTTCGAGAGGATCATTGTGGTGCACACGCTGGAGCCCAGGAGGTGAGCACATTGGGGTGGGCGTCATTCTATGGGGCAGTGCCAAAAATCCAACAGCGGGAATGGAAGTGTTGGCACGTCTGGTCTATTCCAGTCCTCAAGGGCCGCCAGGGATTAGGGACATACCTGCTTCAGCACAGGTGGCTCAGTCATTTTGACTGAGCCACTGTTTGAGCAGGTCTCGGACATCTGGTGGCCCCAAACAACTGCTCGCCCTTCGCTATGACTCACCCCACCCCTGAGACCAGTCGTCTCCGGCCACGTCACCGCTATGGTAAGTGCCTAAGCTTAACCCGTATCCTATAAAATACCCTACCCTAAGCCCTTATCCTAACATCTCCTACCACAAACCCCCTTACCCCAAAACCCCCCTAACCCTTACCCCAAAACTCCCTTACCCTATAAACCCCCTAACCCTTACCCTATAAACCCCCTAACCCTTACCCTATAAACCCCCCTAACCCTTACCCTATAAACCCCCTAACCCTTAACCTAAACCCCCTTAACCCTTACCCTATAAACCCCCTAACCCTTACACTATAAACCCCAGACCCAAACCGCTAAAAGCCCTTAAATTAACACCCTACCCATACGGATAAAACGTACCTTAGAAGCGGCGGGTCGGATGCAGCGGAGCGTCCATCTGCGGCCGAACACCGGCGGTCATTTGGTTTCCTCGAAATAGCCGGGAAGAAATGTCCCACTCCGGATTGGGCCAACTGTGCTGAAGCGGGGATATCCTGAAAACCTGACCTGTTGGTGGCCGTTGAGGACTGGAGTTGGCCACACCTGTCTTTATTTGCAAATAAATCATCATGCATTCATCAGTCCGTAGCCTTCCGCCTCTAAATGTATTTCTGAGGTCTGTAAGGCTACGACCCCAGTATTTAATGCTGCACGCGCGCCTGGCGGCGCATGCACAGATAAAAGCCGCGGTCTGTAGGGGAGCGATGGGATGCGCGGAGCGTGCGGCCATGACAGGGGGGCGCGGCCATGACTGTGCATACCTGCCCTTCCATTGGCTGCCCACCAACCGCGTGATCGTGTTGCAGCACGGGAAGATACAATTCTTGTCTTCCCTGCCAGCGTACGCGTCATCGCGCTTTGCACGGCCACTGGGGCCTGCCCCATAGAGTTCTGTGCTGTGTGGCGCGCGCGCTGCAGCGGCCATTCGTGACCTGGCCTTACTGTCCTCGTAGCGTCTCTTTATGGTCTGAATCTTACCCGCCAGCTGACCTCAGTAACATACTTTGACCTGGTTTCTGTCCCCTTTTGTAGGTTTATCTTACCAGGCTTTCCTCCCCCATAACAACTTTCCCGCAGACCAATTTAATTCAATGGGAAAGGAATAGATTAATTAGCGCTTGGTAATGAATTACCTGTTAATTGCAGAAGTCTTGGAAAAGCCTGACCTTATTGAGGATTGAATTTGTGAATCCGAGAGTCACGTTGTGTGTGTTAAGTACAGACGCTGGCAGGTGCTATACTGCAGGTCATGCTGGGTGACCTTGACAAGGTCACTCCATCTCCAAGTGCCAGCAGGAGTGATTGTTCCAGGACTGCCTCTCAACCTAACGTCCTTATTACGGGTCGGCTTGTAAGAACATCTCTGCTGGTACTTTTCTATATATGAGGAAGGCACAAATGACAGATCCTGCTGCTGCTGCTGCTGCTATTTACTTGCAGACATCCTGGGTCTGGCACCAATAAAATAAAAACAGGAACAGAAAACCGAATAAGTGCCGGTTAATTTAGGATAACAATATTACAAGGTGATTTTAGGTGAATATTAGCCAGGCAAATAAATACATGATTTTGAAAGGCCTCATACTTGATAACTACGTAACCAACCCCCTCTAACCCCCCCCCCCCAAAAAAAAACAACCTTTTGTATAAGAAAAAAGAATGCAACAATCTAATTGGCTTCCTTAAACAAATGTAACCATGCGTAGAAACAAATATGTTGCTGATTTGTCTCTCTCTGGAAAAGAGCACACATTATTTTTATTTGGGATGGGGGAGTGTTTGTCACTGAAATTTTTAATTTGTCCTTATCTTTATTGGCTCTCTGATAACGACAAGATGGGATAAGGGGAGGGGGAGTGAGGGGGCATGGCCTGTAGAAGCTCTTGTTGAACACAGGTGATATCGGATGAAAGTGGGGTCAGACTGGGGAAATCCCCCAGTGGGTTTACCCGACAGGCCAGGGAGAACCAGATCCGTCACCTCCCAGACAGGCTCCAGTCAGCAGCGCTGCTCTGTTAAACACCTACAGACCCCTCACTGGGCCACACACACAGGCCCCTCACTGGGCCACACACAC
>WSYH01015476.1:0-14220 GCA_036426205.1 Ascaphus truei | reverse complement strand
TGTCCAGACAACTGGTAAGGGGTTCAGCAAACTTGTCAGTTCACAGCCTGGCTTTTATTTCTAGATCCGACACACACACCACACACACACACCACACACACCACACACAACACACACCAACACACCACAGCACACATCCCACACCACACACACCACAACACACACACACACACACACACACACCCACACACCACACACACACACACACACACACCGTAACAAGACTAATTGGTACGTATAATGTATGACAATATATAATTGATGTCAAAAACAATGTGTTCTGACTAGGAAATTTATTAACGATGTATGTTTAATTATAAATTGTATTGTTAAAAGCGGGGTTGGGCGGCGGGACTAGGGGCGGGGTGGGTTGGGGCGGGACTAGGGCTGGCGGTAGATTTTTTGGGTGGGCGGTAGATTTGTTGGGTGATTGTCGAACATGTGATTAGATATAGCAAAGAATGTTAAAAACATATACCCCAAGTAAACTTCGATCCATAAATCCAAATCCGAACAAGTGTATCAAATAAAAAATGGGCAACTTTAATGTGTCGTCAGACCCAGATGTCTCACTGTGTCAATTTTATGACTAAGATAGACTTGGGTGATTATTTATAAAGTGAGACTTTTTTACTTTAAAGGTTTTCATTCACCTGTAGGGGTGACCGAAACCATTATCTATCTGATTACTTGTGGGTGTGGTCTTGGCTATGCTGGGTCGACCATGCGTCCTCTCCATGCTCGATTTCTGGAACATAGAAAATAGAAGAAAATATTACTTAATGGGCACAACGCAGGGTGTCCCAACATTTCCATAAGGACACAATAAAGATATTTCATCTTTGAAAATTATGGGCTTTGAATATATCCCCCTACATCATGTGGAGGTTATAGATTTGGCAATCTTTGTCGACAAGAGCCATAAGGATCTTTAAGGCTGAAAACCTAACGGGACGAAGAGTGTCTTGACACAAGCACTATTATTTAAAAATCACATTTATAATGTTTATCGACTATTTTAAATTGATTATCTTAAATTTATTAACATTGCACATTGTGACGCGCGTTGAATGAAATCAGTGCGGGGAGACCTATGTGCAGAGTCTGCAGTCCAGCAGTGACCTGGCGTGTTAATCCCCGCTTTTAAAAGGCCGGGTTAATAACCAGGTCCCAGCTACCCGTTAGGAGCTTGAAAAAACCCAGAAATTTCCTTGTTCTGGTTCTGTCTCTGAACAAGGAAGAAGTATGCCCTGAAACTCTGGAGGGAGAACAGCTGACAAATGTCTGTTAAATTTGGACACTGATCCTACAGTAGCTATATGTTTTCTATGCTGGACTTGAACCGCCCTTGCTGGAAAAAGGGCACAGACCACAACTGATCTTACGTTGTTATATATTGCTGAAGAAAAGCGGTGTTATTTATGTTCCATGTTTATGCTGATAAACAGCCAACCCAGAATACCCACGTGTCGTTGTGTTGTTCCTGCAAAATATGGTGTGTGAAGTGGGGATAATGAGCGGCCCTGAATATGAAGGGCCACACAAAAAAAAAATAAGTTCTTTGGAACAGGCCAACAACCAGGGACAATTAATGCAGGAGCAGCCAGGCCAAACCAACTACTGCTGCAGCAGCAAAGTTCACTCCTATCCCAGCAGCAGCGACAGCTCAGGAGGAAAAGCAGGCCAGGCAAAACAGTGATGAAATGGCCAAACTACGGGTTCGGTCCATTTTGCTGCCGGACCAGACTTCCGAACAACACCCCGTTTCTAAATGAAAACAATAGTCTGGTTGAGGACCCAGAAGCTTTCCTGTTAACCTTTGAAAGGGTTGCCCGAGGCCCAGGGCTGAGCCATATTTCGCTGGACACACTGCTTTGGCCCCGCTCTCATAGGAGAAGCCCACGCCTCTCAGGGCCTACACTGCAGCTCACGCTATCGACTATAAGCTTAGGCGTGACCCCAGAGGCCTACTGGCAGCATCAGACTTGAAAGAGGGGGCGAAGATCCAGCGGATCTTAATAAAACATAAACCCACCCATTCGCGACCACCAAGACTCACGAAGGGATCACTCATTCCAACAACGGTTACCACAAGAGCCTGTCTTTCTACATGATGTTGGCTCATTACAAAGAGGAAACTTCAGAGGACATGCACACACATGACCCACCCGACTCCTGGTCTCCAGTAGTCTCCAGTAAGTCTCCAGTAGTCTCCAGTAAGCAGGTCACCTGAGAGGTATCCACGTTAACTCCTTAGAGGAGACCGGCTTCTATTCTACCTGCAGAGAACAGGTCACCGTCGTTATAGAGTGCCCCCAGTGAAAAGCTGCAAAACCCTGGACTACTTCAGTCCTCATTGGGGGAAAATCCATCCAGCGCCTTTGGATTCAGGTTCTGGTAAAACCCTTGTTTCAACAAACGTTTAACACCTGAGGTTCGTTTCCTATGACTCCCAGTAGAGCATAGAATATATTACATTGCAATATAAAAATAGTACCGACTGGCAACATCCTTGCCACAGTAAAGGGTTGGGCGGGGCCAGGTTAAAAGGGGAGAGTCGCTCCTTACCCCAGTCTTGTTGGGTGGGACTGGCCCTATTTCTCCAGTTAATGGCTCTCACCCAAGAGGCTAGGCCTCCTCTCTAATAAGGGTAAGCCCGGGAAGCTTTCTTCCTTCTCTGCTGATCTATCCCCAGTAGACATCGGGTTCCGAAATCTCAGAAGCAAAGACGCCGCTGTGATAAACAGGATGGTTACAAAATCTGGGACTCAATGTGACAATACAAAGATACCTAAATCAAGGTAATAACTGGAAATGGCCAGAAAAAAGAAGAGCAGGGCCCGAGAGTTACCAGAGCTGACTCTCCCTAATTTTTCGAGGCAGAGTGAGTACCTAGTCCTGCAGACGGGTAGGAAAGGTGGTTAAAAACATTATGACAATGTATTTAATGACCAAGGGATAAGTGTGTTCTATCTCTCCCATGAATGTCAATGATATTCGTATATGGTGAATTATAAGATACACAAAACAGGGTGAGGTCACCAGACACATCTTGGTCCCTAAGGTATTATTAAATCTTGTTTCTCCTAGTGCATACTATCCCTTGGGGTGTCACCTCGGAAGAGCAAAACACCATGGACCATATTTTTCCCAGTTCTAGTGGCCAGGGATGCATGATGATGTTGCAAAAAAACCCGGTCCCTTTGGTTCCTATACCTTGGTCTCAGGTCCTCTTTGAGAGGATTGGTGTAGACTTGGTAGGACTCTAGAACCCTCTGTGAAGGTGCACAGGTTATTCTGGTGATAGTTGACTATGCAATGAGGTACCCTGAGGCGTTCCCCCGTGCACAGCAACTGGTAATCAGGTAGCAACAAGTTTGTTTGAGCTGTTCTCATGGGTTGGACTCCCCAGGTTATGCGGACAGATCAAGGGACTAATTTTATGGCTAAAAATTTGAAGGATATCTTAAATTTACTAGAGGTCAAGTCAGTTCGGACATCGGTCTACCATCCACAGAACTGAGGTATTGGTTGGAAAGGTTTTAACCGAAACTCTTAAGAGTTGTTAAGGTAGTTTGTAGATACTGAAAAGAGAGCTTGGGATGAACTTCTCCCCTTTCTGCTGTTTGCAAGACCTTGGACCATGAACAGTCTTTAGGAGTCAGATCTCAAGATAAGTGCTGTATGTGGTAGGGATCAAGCAATCCTTCTATATTTGCACCTTCAGATTTCTATTCCTTTTCCTCTATATTGATCTATTGCTGTACAAAAACAAATGCTTTTATGTTAAAGGAGCTTATACCTTAACAAAGTTAAATAATAATATCCTGCCCCCCCCCCCCCCCGGTGGAAAGCAAGGGGTCTCCGGAGCTCAACCACATTAATTTCAGCTCCGTAGACTCCCTGCTTCCCGAAATACTTACCTCTAAAGTGGCATCGGTATCTCATATCTGTTTAAAAGTCCCACTCACGTGAGCCTACAAAATACGCAATGGATGACGTCTCCGTTTCTATTTTAACAGACAATATCAGTGCCTAGCAGGGGCTGCTATTGCTTTCCACTAGGTGAGAAAGGAGGAGGTTTGGTGGAGAGGGGGCTAATGTGCAATGTTTAAAAAAATTCCAAAAGTAGGGGCAGGGGGCAAGGGGGTTGAAGGTTCGGCTAGGATGCCGAATACTCTGCACTGGCCTTGGGCAGGCTAAGCGGAAAGGTGAGGAAGTACTTCACAGACATGGTGGTGGATTGTGACAGAGGTGTTGAGGCTAATACAGTAAAACATGTAGATAGACATAAGGCTATATATAAAGAAGCCAGTTAGATCGGGGTATGAGGTTTACAGAAGATAGAGTAACATAAAAATATCCCCCGTGAGCACATTCACAGGTCTGCAGCCCTGCCTTCTATTATGATCTCTTAGCATCCAGTGCTTCCACTGCAGCCAGGGGTTCTGGGAATGACATGCACTTGAGCACACCATGTCATCCTTTTGTTCATGTCCATTATAACATAGTCCTATAAGCTTACGCCTGCTGTATTACACGACTATCAGACAAGTCTGGGTAATGAAGTGCATAGTCAGTAAAACATAGCCACATACAGCTGTTTTTACATTTTGGGTCCTCTTCAGTGTGAGGCTGGTTTATACTGGCTTTACAATGAGCCGTGCCTTTGGGGTGTAGGGTGACCAGATTTGAATGAACAAACCGGGACACAAAATAAAATTACATAAACAAATAACATTAGTATAAAATGACTATTATAATGATACTTACTCTATAGTGTCACCAATTGATGCTGTAGATTCATTCTACCTCTTCCCATTCTCTCCTTACTTCTCCCCCATAAGGGCCGCCAACAGAAATCATGCCCCCGCCGAACCCCAAAAAATACTACTCGCCACAACCAAAAAATCTACTCGCTACCTAGCCCCACCCCTTAAAAAAATTGAATAAATTCCTAGTAAGAACAAAAACAGGATTTGGTTTTTTAGTTAACAGTTTATTATTGTATTGCACTTATACTGGTAACATATTAGTCAATTGGTTACTGTGTGTGGTGGTCTGTAGAGGAGAAAGGGATGGCCCGTATTAAAGGGGTTGCACCCCATATGGCCATCCCCTGACCTCACCAGAGAGACAAGAGGTTAACTGGACTGCGGTCCAGGGATGAGGGTTTGCAACTTGTTGTACTTTGAAAAACTGTAGTTCTCCCTGTTTCATTACAAGATGTATTTTATGTTTAAAGTGCATTTCTGTATCTCCAGTTCTGGTAGGTCGCAGAGAGTTCATATTTGGCCAAATGGGGAGTCACTGTAGGGCATAAAAACTGGCAAAGGTCGACCCCACTGAGCCACCAGAATGGAACTATAATATGTGTAGATATTTAAGGTATATATATTTTATTTTGGATCTGTTCTGAAAATGCAGACGCCATTTGCTAGGCTAAGGTAGCATGAAGGCCAGACGGCCTGAGTACCTAAGCACGGTGATCAAAAAAGCTAAATGCCTTGATTGTTTACCCAATGTCTAGGGATTTAAGTATTACTCAAGCAACAAACTCTGCAGTTCTAATTGTTACGTTTAGAGGCAGCGATTATTCTAACAAAAAACAGTGACAATTCCCAAAGACCCAGGTTACACCCAGGTACATTCTGAATACATTTCCTTAAACTAGCCCCACATTGTTTTGCATTGATTAATGGCATATCAGATTAACAGCGGGGGGCCCTGGCAGTCCCATTCAAAACTGAATTGGAATGCCAGGATCCCTTCTGTGTTAATTCCTATGGCTTAGTTAAGTGCAGATTGCCTTAAACGTGCCTCAACTAGCCCAGAACAAACCAGCACATACCCTGAACTGTAACCCGCTAGTTTAGGCAAATGTTAGTGAATAGCGTTGCTACTACGTACCTGAGGGCATGGGTTAGTATGTGTCTCCACATTAGAGAGTGGGATACCGATAATTGTTCATCCAATAGGCTGTGTTCAATGTTAAGAATAAGGTTGCACACGGTATATAAACTGGTGTCACCCCTACAGTTTTTTGAGTTGTGCTTCTGATTACCACTGAATGTCACTGGATGCTTGGAGTGCGCCTTCTGATACCATCCTGAATGTCACTGGACTGCTGGAGAATTGCTAGCGGATACTTCTCCCATCTCCCCAACCCTAAGTAAGTGTTTACCTTTTGTCTGTTAATTGACTATATTGCTGTGTTCACCTTATTAAGGATAAATTAATTTTATTATATCTAAGCCTCGTTCAGTTCAACCCAGATATTTGGTGTTCATTATATCTTGTCATAAGCTACCGGACAAGCTCTATAATTAACTGGTGGCAAGCAGTGGGGGATGAACTGAACTGTATTACAGTGTACGGTAATATAGTGGGAACTCGAAGGGAATTGCGAGTTCCTGGGCCTAAAGATTGAACACACAGTAAGTGCAACAGTTAACACAAGGTTTTAACACCACCTCACTGCTGCGACTGAACCATGAGCGAGGCTGAAGGCTCATCCAACATGTGGACCCGAGTCTCAGATAAGGACAAGTGCCGTTGAATAGGACTGCCCTATGAGAACCAGAGGTCGCAGAATGGTTGACACAATCGGTGGACTATGAAGCCCGGCTTGCAGAGCCTCAGGATAGGCTCAGCTTGCCTTTTTACCACCACCCCGGATATCAGGGAAGGAACCGTGCCGGGGCGGGAATCTCGGGGAGGGAACGAGTGCACTCCGGGAGCAGTGCAAAAAGGAGGCCCGGGTATGGTTCGTTGCCGGCTACCAGTCGTCTCACCCTGAAATGTTGGCACTGATTTACTCCATGGGGATACGAGGGACACCGGAGGAGCGCTGCAGTTTATCACTATGGCAGTTGAAACAGACCTGCTTATTGCCCCCCTGTCCAACCCAACACAGATGAACTCAAGCTGGACCACACAGTCTCACCAAGTTCGTGAAGGCCACTGACCAGATTGACAGTTTCTTAAAGAACTTTGAACGCATCCCCTCCCCCCCCCCCCCAAAAAGAAGGACTAACAGGGAGAAAAGCAGGAGGAAGAAAGAGAAGGAAGAGAAAAGGAAGCTAAAATATGGCGAGCGATGGAAGAGAAAGACGAGAAGGGAGTGGAAACAAAAAAATGGTGGGATAATGGGGGCAGGAGAGAGAGGTATTTAGAAGCAGAAAGGAGAGGACGGGGAGGATGACGACAAAGGAAGGCGGGAGGGAAGGACGACTAGAGAGATAGGAAAGTGTACTTGTGCATGCAGAGTTGGAAGGACAAAAGAGGAGGGCAGCGGGATGGCGAAGAAAATACAAAGAAAGGGGATTGAGGGCAAACGCACGTAAAACGTACAAGGGGGAGAGAAGAGTGAAAGAGCGAGCAGGGCAGCGCGAGGGCAGCGAAGGGGAAGTAAGGATGGCCAAGAAGGGTGAGGGGGGGGAGAGGAAAAAGGTGGAAGGATGCGGGGTGTAGAGAGAGCATGGGGAAAGTGTGCGTAAGTTAGGGGGGATGAGACCATAGCAGAGGGGGTGAATAAGATGCAGGAGTAAGAAGAATAATGGAAGAGGGACGGGAAAAACCAAACCGCGGTGGGGGGAGGAGAAGTCAAAAGAAAGAACAGAGAAAGAGAAATGAAATGAGGAAGAGCGCGAGGGAGGACAAAGGAAGGAAACAGCGTCCAGTGGTGAAGAATAAAGAGTAGGGGGAACAGACAACGTATAGGGACCGAAAATATACAGAATATAACTCGCAGCTCTCCCTGCAGCTCACCCGAGCAGTGCCGGGCGGTCACAAGGTGCTGTCCCGCATTAGGGTTGCACGTTTGACCCTTACGTCCGCTTGGTCAAGCAGACAAATGATGGCGCTTCCAGATGAGTATGCTGATGAATACGCCGAAACACCTGAAAGAACTGTTCATTGTTTCAGTTACGGTTTTTACCCCTGAAGGTCCCTTACCGGGGGTTTAAATTTCCGGCAGGAGGAGGGCAGCCAAAGGCGTCCTATGTGATACCTACGTGATCCAGCATGGCTTTGTAGGGATACGATGGGTGGGAGGCTATGAGGCCAAGGACTTTACAATTGTCCTGCTGGAACCTCATTCTTTCAGGAGCAGCTCATGGACACAGTGCCCGCCGGCCGTGTGGTGAGGGCTGTGGGTTGTTACGACAAGAAGAGATCAAGATTCTTACAAGGAGGCGGCGAGTGATTTGCAGATAGATGACTATTGGGAGCCCAGCTGAGACACTGATGACCGCTCAAAACAAAGTCGAGAAGATCTCACGAACGCTGATACCTGAGTCACCCCACCTCCTCATCTTCCCTCTTCACTCATGCCCCATCAAGGACTGCATTTTGGACAGCGCTCAATTTCTCTTGACCTCCACTTTCTTAAGGATCCGCGGAGGAGAGGAGTCTGACGCTTACGGAATTCCAACATGGACCATACCTCATTGGCCGCCTTCGCATATCCTCCCGCTTAATCGCCGCGCTTCCATTTTATTCACCCTTCGGGTACTTCCACCCTGTTTCTCACTTGTGTCCCCCCTCGGTGCTCTTTCCTTGCCTTCTTCCCCCCGTTTCATTTCTTTTTGGCTAACCACGGCCAAAAGGTATGCCATCACCCCCCAAAGGGACTCAGGAGCCGCATAGAGGGGGCAGCAGTCCACGAAGGGCGGGGGGGAGTGAGCTCCGGCACATTGAGTCGGCAGGTGCTTTGCTACAACGCAACTGCCTTCGCTGGTAACTATTGTCCCACCCCGACCAGGATTGCCAGAAGCACCCTATGCATTTTCGAGTGGACACCACATGGGGGCAAACCGCCCCAACACCCGAGCTGCTTTTGTAACTCTGGAGCCCGGCGTGCCGTGTAGCGTCCACCAACGACTCCGGACCGTTCATGAACAACTCCCAGCGAGCCGTGCCAACTCTTGTTTTTTTTTTTCAAAAGCCTGTCCCGGTGTCACGGTGCGCCTACTGCCAGAAGAGGAGAACATCTCGCGCGGACCTGCTAGCAGTACGGGACCCCGGAGCAGACATATCAACCCGGTCACCAGTCGGTGTGACCGCAAGCAGTGGCTTGCTGGATTCAGGAGCTGCAAAGTGACCCTGGGCCGACGTGAATGGTCCGGCAGAGGAATTGTATCCACAGCGCCCTGGGATACAGCCAATGTGGCCGAAGGAGCTTTGAGTAGCCACGCGTTTCTTTCCTTGCAAGTGGCAGTATCTTTTTGGTATTGGGGGTTGAGTGGCCATAGTTGGGGGGTGGGCGGGATTTGGTTGGCGGGGGTTTTTACCCGGTTTTGTTGATGCCGATTAGTTCCTTCGTGGCAACGACCTTGGGACCGTACTGACCTTTGAACCTATGACAGAGTGACTTCAAAACCCCGCTGCATGGTCGGCGGTTTACCCCGGAGCCAGCACAGCGGCAATGGCTGGTTGGTGCCTAGTCCACCCTCCAGCCTTTGGGGACCCAACGTAGCGCGAGGGCGCAGAGGGAGCCCCGGGGTGGAGGTTAAGCATCAGGATCACGTTGCAACCACCGACTGACTTATGTTACCCTCACACTTCCCCATTCTCCAGACAATGACATGACTGGGGGGTGGCCAGAATTAGGAGCCCAGTTTAGGGAGGCAGTGAAGACAGACCCTACCCTGGCCGGCATGAGACTTCGGGCGTCCGAATCTCAGGCAGGGGAAGGCACTGAGCACTGCCTATGGGATAAGGGACTCCTGTATAGAGAAGAAGGGAACACAGGGATAGAGGAGGGATTGACCGGTAAGCGACAGCTAATAGTGCCCCAGGGATACCGACAGCAATTGTTACGGGTAGCTCACTCTATTCCGTTAGTGGGACATCAGGGGGTCAACAGAACGCGAGCCCGGTTATTACAGCGTTACTACTGGCCGGGGGCATCTCGAGATGTGGGCAATTTCTGCCACTCTTGTGATGCCTGCCAGCGAGTGGGTAAGGCGGGTGACCGTGTGAAGGCACCCCTGAAACCCCTACCGATAATCGGGGAACCCTTCCAGAAAGTAGCGATAGACCTTGTAGGACCCCTTATGATTCCTAGCAGGTCAGGGAAGCGCTACATTTTCACGGTGGTGGATTTTGCCACCCGTGACCCTGAGGCGGTAGCGCTTGGCACCATAGATGCCAAGACAGTGGCAGCATCTTTGCTGAACATTTTTTCTAGGGTAGGTTTCCCTAGTGAGGTGAACCGATCAGGGGTCGCAGTTCATGAGTGAACTGTTACATTGTCTCTGGGATGCATGCGGTGTACAGCACCGGCACACTACCCTTTACCATCCCCAGACAAACAGATTATGTGAGATGTTTAATGGTACCCTGAAGCAGATGCTTCGGACCTTTATAGAGGTGGAGGGGAAAGACTGGCAGATTCATTTACAGCACTTGCTGTTTGCCTACCGAGAGGTACTGCAGGAATCTACAGGCTTCTCCCCCTTCGAGCTACTATATGGCCGCAGGGTACGTGGACCTCTGGACCTATTCCATGAGGGATGGGAAGGGGAGACTACTGCTACTGATGCTTCAGTGATCCAGTATGTAGTAGATCTCCGAGACCGGTTAGAGATGCTCATGGGGGTGGCCCAGGACCACCTCAGGGCCGCTCAGACCAAGCAAAAGCAATGGTATGACCGGCATGCTGTAGCAGGGAATTCATCCCAGGACAGCAGGTGCTTGTTCTCAAACCCACTCGGGAGAACAAGTTAATGACTGCCTGGTCGGGACCCTACTCGGTTATCCGAAAGGTGAATGAGTGCAACTATGTTGTACAGGTAGAGCCTGAGAGGCACAAGACATATCACATTAACATGTTGAAAGAGTACAGAGCACTGAGTATGGGAGCAGTAATGGCCATTTGTAGCCCACTGCTGGAGGATCCGGCGAGCAATGCTCTGCCTGATCTCCTAGAGGAGGCTAGGCAGGGACACACTGTGGAACAGGTGGAGATAGGGGCACAGTTAAGTGCTAGGCAGAAGGGAGAAGCCATGGACATGCTAGCTAAGTATGGGGCCCTCTTCACTGACATGCCAGGGACCACACATCTCACAAAACACCCAGTGCACACAGGGGATCTGCAGCCTCTGCATAAGCACGCTTATAGAGTGTCAGCAGAGGTCAAGACCAGTATGGAAAGGGAGATAGAGGAGATGTTGACCCTAGGGGTAATTACTCCGTCCCAGAGTCCTTGGGCAAGCCCGGTAGTCCTAGTCCCTAAGAAGAGTATTCTGCAGGGGGCAGTGTGTCAGGGCACAGCCATGAATGATCAGGATGACAGCTTGTGGTTAAAAAGTATTCTTTATTCGGACACCATGGTGCAGACAAAAAAATGGAGGGTAGCTCTTACGTGTTTCACGCCTAATTGGCGCATCGTCAGAGAGTGAAAATGCTATGCTGGGACCCCCTTAATATAGTGCTTCTGATTGCGGTTCAAATTAGTCACAGCCGCGGCTCCATTAGCCGGAAGTGACAAAACCGGAAGTTGAAAACCGGAAGTGACGCGACGGACTCCATGCAGTGGATGATTGTTTACAAGCCATACTTGTAGTCATGGAGACCGCAGCGTCATCCCTCGGTGTCAATAAGGGAAATCTTGCTCACAGGCGGGACCCAGCATTATCACCCCACCATACAGAAAAAAATACATAAACTACGGTGGTGGTTTTAAAAACAACAACTAAAGCATATCGAACTATGCATGAACTAAAGGACTCTGTAGTTGACAGATAAATATTGCCCATAATATATGATTATAATGATGTTTTTAAAGCTTTTTAAAAGCTTATTTGCAATTGTTGCAGATCTATAAAGGAGTCATGTATTAATGACAAACCTTGAGTATCTTATTGAAATTGGTAGTCATGGAGACCGCAGCGTCATCCCTCGGTGTCAATAAGGGAAATCTTGCTCACAGGCGGGACCCAGAATTATCACCCCACCATACAGAAAAAAATACATAAACAACGGTGGTGGTTTAAAAACAACAACTAAAGCATATCAAACTATGCATGAACTAAAGGACTCTGTAGTTGACAGATAAATATTGCCCATAATATATGATTATAATGATGTTTAAAGCTTTTTTTAAAAGCTTATTTGCAATTCTTGCAGATCTATGAAGGAGTCATGTATTAATAACAAACCTTGAGTATCTTATTGAAATTGTATGTGCAATGTTGCAATCGGTAACTTTAATTAAAATAAAAACATAAGCATAACAATAGGGATAGGCAAGTGGACAACCAAACCCTACTAGAGAACAATTTAAATAGAAGAAACGAGAAAATTGATGGCTAAGCACCAGCGCATGGAGCGGAAGGAGTGAGACAGGTCAAAACCCACCACAATATACTTAAGAAAGGCCGGAGACGATTTCTCAGTAAACTTGGCCACCCACTGAGGGCCCCGAATTGAGCATTTTCCTGAGCAGCTTGTCAAGCACTTTCAGTTTTTACTGTCGCCACCGGCTTCCAGACAACAGACACTTATCCCTTAAGAGCACGGGGCACAATCCGCGACCCCCCGGGGAGTTCACCGAGGAGATGGAAAGGAGCGACGAGGGAGCAAGGAACGGGGAAAAGCAAGACCAAAGGAGGTAGGTCGGGGAAAACAGCGACCCGACGGCACTGATTATACAAATGGCACGGACTTGTGCACCACGGCAAGGGATTTCGGGGCAAGAGTACCGGCGGAGAAGAGTGTGTCACTCTGCAGGACATTCCCAATGCATGGAAGGCACCCAATGTCTATTTCAACGCTTGTTATCACCTGACTTGTCGTAAGTAGGCGTTTTGATTTTACATCTACAGATGACCACACGCCCTCCACCTGCTCCATTGATGTCTTTTATGACAGAGTTCCATTTATAATAAATTTTATTTTTAGCTTTGTTCACAGGAGTCCATATAGGTTTGTATAGTCGGTAGGACTTGAGTTACACCAGCACTGTAAGCTAGATTTGCTTTGCTTTTCTTTTCTCATTTCATGGCCTGTTCAAAGCTCTCGTGACAGATTCTTCGGAGGCATCAAAGATAAACTTACCATTGGAGATTTCGGGCGCCAGGTTTTTCTTTTTTCCTGTGATAGTGTGATATTATAACCCTACAAGTGACCGTGACACACCACATTTTCTGATTCATCCTCCCCCACTTTCTTTGCGTAATCGTTCCTTGGTCTTTTATTAGCTTTGTTGTCAAGGCTGTGGTTTCTTTCTTTGTTTGTTTGAGATTTTTTCACCCCCTTTAATATGTGCACATCAATACTATTCTAACAATGATAAGTACAGTGACAAGGGTGCATCGATCGGCGAGATTCTGCTTGGTGGGTTTCAAATCAAGGATGTCAGTGCAAGCAGAACGAGGACCCAAAGAGGCAAAGTTCTGTTGGGGAAGATCATGTGACCAGCCAGGCACCTAGATACAATGGTTCACTTAGAGAGGAGGGTCAGGGTCAAAAAGGGTTGTGCAAAGGGCCTGTCTCAGAAGAGAAAGGGGATGGACTTGTAATGGTTTGCGTATAGAAATAATAAACAAAACTCGCGGTCCGTACCCGTTAGAATAACATGACGGATTTGGCAGGGGAGTGTGTCTGGCACAAGCCATGAATGATCAGGATGACAGCTTGTGTGGTTTAAAAAGTATTCTTTATGGACACCATGGTTGCAGACAAAAAAATGGAGGGTAGCTCTTACGCGTTTCACGCCTAATTGGCGCTTCGTCAGAGAGTGAAAATGCTATGCTGGGACCCCCCTTAATTAGTCTTCTGATTGCGGTTCAAATTAGTCACAGCCGCGGCTCCATTAGCCGAGAGAGTGACAAACCGGAAGTTGAAAACCGGAAGTGACGCGAAGGACTCCAGCAGTGGATGATTGTTACAAGCATACTTGTAGTCATGGAGACCGCAGCGTCATCCTCGTGTCAATAAGGGAAATCTTGCTCACAGGCGGGACCAGATTATCAACCACCATACAGAAAAAAATACATAAACTAACGGTGGTGGTTTTAAAAACACAACAATAAAGCATATCAACTATGCATGAAACTAAGGACTCTGTAGTTGACAGATAAATATTGCCCATAATATATGATATAATGATGTTTTACAGCTTTTAAAAGCTTATTGCAATTTTTGCAGATCTATAAGGAGTCATGTATTAATGACAACCTGAGTATCTTATTGAAAGTATGTGCAATGTTGCAA
>WSYH01015475.1:0-14221 GCA_036426205.1 Ascaphus truei | reverse complement strand
TTCAAAGGAGAATTTTGCATGGGTGAGGAAGGGACATAGCAGAGACTTTGCATTGGGTGAGAAGGGACACAGCGGAGACTTTTGCATGTGGGTGAGGAGGAAAAAGAGAGACTTGCATTGGGTTGAGGATGGGACCAGCGGAGACTTTTGCATGGGGTGAGGAGGGAACAGGAGGAGACTTGCATTGGGTGAGCATGGGAACACAGGAGACTTTTGCATTGGGTGAGGATGGGACATAGCGGAGACTTTTGCATTGGGTGAGGAAGGGACACAGGAGACTTTTGCATTGGGTGAGGAAGGGACACAGGAGACTTTTGCATTGGGTGAGAAGGGACATAGCGGAGACTTTTGCATTGGGTGAGCATGGGACACAGGAGACTTTTGCATTGGGTGTGGATGGACATAGCGGAGACTTTTGCATTGGGTGAGGAAGGGACATAGGAGACTTTTGCATTGGGTGAGGAAGGGACACAGGAAACTTTTGCATTGGATGAGGTCTCTGCACGTTATAGTCCAACTCTGGAGAGAGGATTCTTGGACATGGAGTGTGGAAAAGGACACAAGACAAATACTCATGAAGACAACTGGCTCTTCCATGTGAGGTGGCAGGACTTGCACAGCATGTGATCCTTCAGTGGGTAGCAGCCGCTCTCTGTAGGCTCCGGGGACAAGTGGATGTGACATTGCTGCAACGCAATAAAGGAAATCAGTGCAAACGATCACAGATCTTAAAGGCAATGGGAACCTTTAACCCAGGGCAACGCCAGTCCTCAACTATAAGGTACAGATGAGTAAAAACACAATGGCCAATCAAACATGGACAAGAACAAACAAAGTTAAGGGGCTTAAGAGGATACTGACCCTTAGTATGTGAATGTCCGCTCGTGGCAGACCGATCTAAATCTGTCACCTGGTGGCCCAGCACTGCGTGTGAATAGTCAGGATTACCTCCAGGGATAACAGGAGCATATGACCCTGAGCAGTATATGGAATAGTATCACTTTAGATTACAAAGAGTGCTAGGAATCCTGAAAGCTACCTAGATGTAGTATAATGTGAAGACTGAGCCACCTGTGCTGAAGCAGGGACATCCTGAAACAACCTGACCTATTGGTCCTTGAGCACTAGAGTTTGCCACCAATGAGTTTGAGAGAGAGATTTGCAGTCTCTGCATTATAATCTGTATTATTACCCACCTCACACCGATAACAATTCTCGTGGAAGCTGCGACCAAGACATTCTATTTTATAGGAGTCATGTCCATCTCTGGGGATAATGGGCTTCTTACAGACACTGCAAATTGGTGCATATTTCCTGGTACAAATAAACAGAGGTTCATTAGTTGAAGTAATGGCGGAAGGAATCACATCAACACAATCCCGTACAAACATTTATTCGGAGTCTGTGGCATGAATTTCATTTCCATGGCTTACCAAAAGGCCCTCACTTCATTTTCCAACCCTTCACATATTTGTGAACACCCAAAGGTGACAGGCTATTCTCTTAGACTGCAATATCCTCTTATTCTAATAATCCTGTATGACGTCTTCTTTTGCATAGATCTCCAACACTTTGAGCGGCATTAGTTACATAGTTACATAGTTACATAGTAGATGTGGTTGAAATAAGACATATGTCCATCAAGTTCAACCTATGCTAAATTTAGACGACAGACACTTATCCTATATTTGTATTTACACTATTTTGACCCAGAGGAAGGCAAACAAAAAACTCCAGTAAAACAGCATCCAATGATGTCTCATAACATTAGATGATTGATCAAGTCTTTGAGGTGCCAAGATCTGTGCCATTGTACTGTCTCACCCTTTGGATTACCAGGCTGTGTGTCTACCTCTTCGCGACAAATATGTCCTATAGCTACGTTTTCAAGGTTCTGTGTCACTAAGCTATATCCTAACTAATCGTGCTACCATATATGTACTGTAAGCGGTTTTGTCCAATGCTTTATCGTGCTATGACACACACAACTGAGCTGAGAAAACCTTTGGGGTGTCACACGCTATATCCCTGAGTCTTCTACATCAGTCATAGCTATAGTAATTATCTGTGCACCAAATTCCCATTTTCACTACTCTGTTACTAAATTGCCAAGTTCTGTATTACAGCTCTCTCAAATGCCCAAGAGATGCCAGACCTCTCTCCAATGCCCAAGAGAGCCAGACCTCTCTCCAAAATGCTCAAGAGATGCCAGACCTCTCCTCCAAGCCCAAGGAGATGCCAGACCTTCTCAATGCCCAAGAGATGCCAGACCTCTCTCCAATGCCCAAGAGATGCCAGACCTCTCTCCAATGCCCAAGAGATGCCAGACCTCTCTCCAATGCCCAAGAGATGCAAGACCTCTCTCCAATGCCCAAGAGATGCCAGACTCTGTCCCACATAGCTCTGTGATCTCAATGAGGTGCCCTCTGCACTTACCTATAGTAATCATCTGCACAGTGAACATCATTATATTCATCCACAGCAAAGCTCTCATCTGCTATCCTCCGTTGACACACCACACACGTGAAGCATTCTGGGTGGTAACCGTTGCCCATGGCACGCACAATATGCTGTAGGATTAATGTCTGACACTTGGCACATTTTTCTAATGTGTCCTGAAAGAGGACAAAAAAAAAAAACCAATCAGGTCATTTGCATTTAATGGATCAATCGGATAAAATGGATCAATTGTAGACAGTTCTTCTTTTAAAAAAAAATCTATTGTAAGGATAAGTCATATGCTAATGGTGTAAAGCCCTTATTCAGTAAAGGTTGATCACTTGAATTGCAGTTTATTAAGCTTTTAAAACGGCACTGGGCAATGGACACTATTTAAAAGGGGCAATCCCTCCTAGGACCAAGTGAACTAATTCCAGTGACATATTTAAGGGGGTCTCAGCTGGGTGATCATTTTTTTGGTACCCAAATCTGACACCTATAACTATTTTTAATTTATATCTTAAAGTCAGACTTAATTCTCTCTGGTTACTCTCTTTTGTGTGACGTCACTGTGTGATCAGGAAGGCTTGTAGAGCCAGCGTCCCCGCTCCCGACCTGCCCTTATCTTTAGTGGCTCTCTGATAAGGACAGGGGGAGAGAAGAGCGAATAAAACACTTGATTGACAAACACTGCCCAATTTGGAGACCCCATAGAAATTAAGCTATCCGACTATGTGGGATTGCACCCTTTGATAGGACATTTTGGTGTCACCGTGTTACAAAGCTCTCTGGCTCTCCTTTGTTACTATTGTGTATGATTATTTATATGCATACAGGCAGTCCTCAGTTATCCAACACAATGCGTTACTCAAAATGGCGTTGTAAAGCGAAACGTTGTAAAGCGAAACACGTTTTCCCATAGGAACACTGTTTAAATGAAAGGTTCCGTTCCTGAAGGCATTTTTAACACTAAAATACACCAAATATTTTATGCAGGCAATAAGATATGCAGCACACACATAAATTATATAGTGTATATACTGTATTATATATATAATAACATAATAAATAATATATTATATAGTATAATATTATACAGTATATATACGCTCTTACGACTCTTTGCAACGTTGTTTATGTGAATGTGTATATATTTACACACATACACAACGTTGCAAAGCGTTGTAAGAGCGTTGGATAAGCCATTTTGGTGTTGTAAATATGTATATAGGTATGCATTGCATAGCGTTGGATAAGCCATTCGTTGTAAAGCGAAGCGTTGGAAAACGAGGACTGCCTGTATTGTTATACCAAACAAACGGTAATTACAGAAAAGTAAACATGTCACTTCTGAAAAGAGATTTTATACACGTTTCCCAACTGCAAAACTGGGGCAATAGTAGTGCAAAAAACACCCCAAATGACTACTATTTAAGAAAAAAGCTGTTGTGCGGAATTGTATTTTCGTTTCAGTGATTACTTTGGTGGCATTTCTTGCCTTAACTTAACCCCTGGAAGACGGTGATAATTGAGCCTTAAATCAGCAATACTACTGTCCAACTTTTTTCGTATTATTATTTGTATATATAAAGCATGTGGCAAAGTATTATTCTACATTTGTACCTAAGCTGGCAATCGCTCCTGTTATAAATCTGTAAATATCTTGATTGTGTGCCTAGCATAATGGCCGCCTTTCAGTTTCAACCAATCCTTCAGTCAGTGTACCTCAGCAGCTACAATGTATCCTTATATTACTAAGTTAACATTAGTTAGGCCCCGGACATGTTCCCTGCGTGCTTGCGGAAGCGTGCTGACGCGCGCTCCCGCTCAGCACTGAGCCCCTACAGCCGCAATTAGAGCGGCTTTAGTAGGGGCTCACCTGCGCTTCCGCGCGCTTGCGGAAGCGCAGGTCTTAGGGGAATTTAAAATTCCCCCGCTTGCCGGCGAGACAGGCCGGTCACGTGAGCGGTTCGCCCAATGAGGGCGAACCAGCTCCGTGACGTCACTGGCCCGCCCCCGGCCAGTGACGCGCCCGCTCCCGGCCCGCCCCCTGACGGTCTGTCCCCCTTCTGCCCGATCCCTGCCCCCCTTCTGCCCGATTCCTGCCCCCCTTCTGCCCGATCCCTGTCCCCCTTCTGCCCGATCCCTGCCCCCCTTCTGCCCGATCCATGTCCCCCTTCTGCCCGATCCCTGTCCCCCTTTCGGCCCGATCCCTGTCCCCCTTCTGCCCGCCCATTCTCCCCCTTCTGCCCTCCCTATCCAATTCTGCCCCTCTGTTCCTGTCATGTCCCCGTGTGTGTGTGTGTGTGTCTGTGTAATGTGTGTGTTTGTGCATTGTGTGTGTGTGTGTGTGTGTGTGTGTGTGGTGTGTGCATGTGCGTGTGCGGTTGTTTTGTGTGTTGTGTGTGCTGTGTGGTGTGTTCATGTGTTTGTTTGTTTGTATTGTGTTGCATGTGTGTGCATGTGTGTGCATGTGGTGTATGCATGTGTGTGCTTAGCATGTGGTGTTGTGTGTTTTTGTGTACTGCATGTGTGGCGTGTGTTGTGTGTGTGTGTGTGTGTGTGTGTTGTGTGGTGTGTGTGTGGTGTGTGGTGTGTGTGTGTGTGTGTGTGGGGTGCGTGTGTGTATGCATGTGTGTGTATGTGTATGTGCATGTGTGTGTGTGTATGATGTGTGTGTGTGTGTGTGCATGTGTGTGTGTGCATGTGTATGCATGTGTTGTGTATGCATGATGGTGAGTGTATGCATGTGGTGTGTTGTGTGTGTGTGTGTGCGTGCGTGCGTGCGTGCGTGCGCGCGGCGTGGTGGTGTTTGTTGGTGTGCGTGCGTGGCGGCGTGTGGGTATGATATTATTACAAGTTGCACAATGTTAATAAATAATTATTCTCACAACATGTCTTTTTTTTTAATTTTAAAATATTATATATAGTACCCACACACACACACACGTACTCAGCACGCACGCACTCACGCACGCACGCCGCACGCACACACGCACACACACCACCACACACACACACCACCACACACACACACACACATGTTTCCCCAGTGACACACACACACTGCTGACAGCTACCAGTGACACACACACACACAGTGATAACCAACCCGCCTCCCAAGCGCTTGCTGTCTCCTCTGTAAGGACAGCAAAAAGCTCCTGGTAGAGCGAGCGGCAGCAAGCGAGAGCGAGCAAGCGCCAAACATGGCCAAGGCCTAACTGTTACAAGCTCAAACTGCTGGGAACATTGGCAACACATTATCACAAACAGGAAAGTGTTGCAAAGATCTTACCCTGCTGGGGAGGAGGCTAAAGCCTGCTATAGAAATCATAGGATGCTTTAAAATGCATTAAAAATGGCATTAAGAATTTGAATTGAAAAAAAAAACAACCTGTCACTATTACCTAATACTACAGAAATGTTTTTTTTTTCATCTGAACGCAGAGAACGTTT
The DNA here is from genome assembly GCA_036426205.1 of Ascaphus truei. NCBI lineage: Eukaryota > Metazoa > Chordata > Amphibia > Anura > Ascaphidae > Ascaphus > Ascaphus truei. The sequence goes on along the minus strand of WSYH01015475.1, from coordinate 8,326 downwards.
CAATAGTTCCAGCAAAATCGACCGTGGGATACTAATGCGCTATGCCATAGGACACTTCAAGGTCATTCTGCGCATCAGAAAGATGTCCTATCACCAATCGTTTCAAAAAAAAAAACAAAAAAAAAACAATTCTTGCCTAAAATCACTAAGCGGCATTGTTGGTAACATCATTTCATGTTCATACATGTTTGTATAGTCATTATTCATGACATTTACTAAAGGCAGCTACGGAGTTAATGGGAGCAGTGGATGATTACCCATCCTGTGATGACCATAGAACTACTTAGTAAGGGTTAAGATCAGGGGAAATGTTTTCTAGAGAGGAGTTCCAGCGGGAGAGGAAGAGCCATAAGAGCCTCGCAGTAGAGGTAGGGAGTTATATAGAGCTGCACCCTTTTCTGTTGCAGAAGGATCCTATAGCTGGCCAATAAGAGAGGAGCATTGCCAGAGTGGGTAATGGCACATGCCATCAGTTGGTAAGCAGAGAACCGCAGCATGTTAGAGGATCATGCACCTACAGCAGATCCTCGGCTACGTCTCATACCCCTGAGGAAATGGCCGTGCCAGAACACGACTGGAGAGTAATTAGCACGTAGACAGAATAGTCCAGGATCTCACAGCAGGACCTGCAGTAAAAGGACCAATAGATCTTGTTAAAAGGGGGTAGGTGTCCACCAGATGAAGTCAGAAACGTAAATTGATCTACCTCCCCTGGGTGTTGAGTGTTGGCACCCGAGTGAGAATGTTTTGGATGGATAGTGGGTATGGATGAGAAAAAGTGGCAACCCTGTGAATCTTATTGTAACTGACTGCTTGTTCCCAAGCCCGGGGACATGAATAAGGATTGAACGTTGTACTGTAAAACTCCTGGGTTCCATCTCTTTTCCACCGCCCAGGAACGACCACATCCATGCCGCGAGACAGATAAATCTATGCTAATGGCAAACATCACCCCTTACCTCTCGATGTCCCCCCCTAGGAGCTGAGGCGGGGTGTTACAGTCACGTTCTACATATGATGCATCTTTTTCACTTTTTACACCCAAGAAAAAGTTGGCATGCTCGCAATTTTCTATTCTTTACATTTTGCGCCAGTGGTGTAACGACCGTGAGTTCAGCCGCCACAGGCCCTCCTCCTACCAGTGGACATTGTCCAGCCGCATTATTTTAGATCTCGCCGGAACAGCCTTCGGGTAGTTCTGTAAGGTTCACTTTGAGTCCTCCCCAGCTGTGCAGCGGCACCTGTCATTGACCCTGCTGAACGGCCCGCGCCCGGCGCTCGGAAGGAGTTTAGGTTCAACCGGAATTCGGGGCCCAACTTCTGCAATCAGCCGCAGGTTGGTCCCCCATAGCTTGGGAAAGGCCCTACATGCCCCGTCCACAAGAAGAGCAGGCAGTGTATATAATTGCACCAGGACTCACAAATCCCTTGCTCCGCCCCGTTGTGCACCCTGGACCAACCGCCAGCCCCTAGCGCATTTTTTCCCCCACGCAAACCAATGTTTTTTATACGCGGGTAGTGCAGATAGATATGAATATGTGACTCTTCTGTGCTTCACAACTTTGGGCAACAAAAGTGCTTCTAGCCGCACCTACTACAATGTCTTTGATGTAAGGATACCACGGTACAAAAATCTATGTCAATAACGAGTGCATGTCAAAATCTGGACTTTGCGGTTTGGTGAGGGACATAGCGGAGACTTTTGCATTGGGTGAGGAAGGACATAGCAGAGACTTTTGCATTGGGTAGTAAGGGACATAGCAGAGACTTTTGCATTGGGTTGAGGAAGGACACAGGAGCCTTTTGCATTGGGTGAGGAATGGACACGCGGAGACTTTTGCATTGGGTGACAGGGACACAGCGGACTTTTGCATTGGGAGGAGGGACATAGCGAGACTTTGCATTGGGTGATGAAGGGACATAGCAGAGACTTTTTGGCATTGGGTGAGGATGGGACACAGGAGACTTTGGCATTGGGTGAGAGGGACTAGCGGAGACTTTTGCATTGGGTGGAATGGGACAAGCGGAGAAACTTTTGCAATGTGGTGAGGAGGCCCAGGAGACTTTGCATGGGGTGAGTGAAGGGACAGAGCAGAGACTTTTGCATTGTGTAGGAAGGTGGGACATAGGAGACTTTTGCATTGGGTGATGATGGGACACAGGAGACTTTTGCATTGGGTGAGGAGAGGGACACAGGAGAGCTTTTGGCATTGGGTGAGAAAGGGACACAGGAGACTTTTGGCATTGGTGAGTAGGGAGATAGCAAGACTTTTGCATTGGGTGAGGATGGGACAACGCGGAGACTTTTGCATTGTGTGAGAAGGGACATAGCGAGACTTTTTGCATTGGGTGAGAAGGGACAATAGCACGAGACTTTTGCATTGGTGAGAAGGGAAAGGACTTTTGCATTGGTGAGGATGGGACACAGCGGAGACTTTTGCATTGGGTGAGGAAGGGACATAGCGAGACTTTTGCACTTGGGTGAGAAGGGACATAGCGGAGAGCTTTTGCATTGGGTGAGGAAGGGACCAGGAGACTTTGCATTGGGTGAGAAGGGACACAGGAGACTTTTTTGCATGGGTGAGAAGGGACTAGCAACTTTTGCATTGGGATGAGAAAGGGACACAGCGGAGACTTTTGTCATTGGGTGAGGATGGGAAACAGGAGACTTGTTGCATTGGTGAGGATGGGACACAGCGGAGACTTTTGCAATTGGGTGAGATGGACACAGGAGACTTTGCATTGGGTGAGCATGGGACACAGGAGACTTTTGCATTGGGTGAGGATGGGACATAGCGGAGACTTTTGCATTGGGTGAGGAAGGGACACAGGAGAACTTTTGCATTGGGTGGAGGAAGGGACACATGAACTTTTGCATTGGTAGAAGGAACATAGCGGAGACTTTTCATTGGGTAGCAGGGACCCGGATACTTTTGCATTGGGTGGGATGGCATAGCGGAGCTTTGCATTGGGTGAGGAAGGGCATGGAGACTTTTGCATTGGGTGAGGAAGGGAACACAGGAAACTGTTTGCATTGGATGGTCTCTGCACGTTTTATATTCCAACTCTGGAGAGAGGATTCTTGGACATGGAGTGTGGAAAAGGACACAAACAATACTCATGAAGACAACTGGCTCTTCCATGTGAGTGGCAGGACTTGCACAGCATGTGATCCTTCAGTGGTAGCAGCCCGCTCTCTGTAGGCTCCGGGGCAAGTGGATTTGACATTGCTGCAACGCAATAAGGGAATCAGTGCAAACGATCACAGATCTTAAAGGCAATGGGAACCTTTACCCAGGCAACGCCAGTTCCTCAACTATAGTACAGATGATAAAACACAATGGCCAATCAAACATGGACAAGAACAAACAAAAGTTAAGGGGGTTAAGAGATACTGACCCTTAGTATGTGAATGTCCGCGTCGGCAGCCGATCTAAATCTGTCACCTGGTGCCCCAGCCACTGCGTGGAATAGTCAGATTACCTCCAGGATAACAGGAGCATATGACCCCTGAGCAGTTATGGAATAGTATCACTTTAGATTACAAAGATGTGCTAGGAATCCTGAAAGCTACCTAGATGTAGTATAATTGTGAAGACTGAGCCACCTGTGCTGAAGCAGGGACAATCCTGAAACAACCTGACCTATTGGTCCTTGAGCACTGAGTTTTGCCACCAATGAGTTTGAGAAGAGATTTGCAGTCTCTGCATTATAATCTGTATTATTACCCACCTCACACCATACAATTCTCGTGGAAGCTGCGACCAAGACATTCTATTTTATAGGAGTCAAGTCCATCTCTGGATATGGTTCTCAGACCCTGCAAATTGGTGCATATTTCCTGGTACAAAAAACCGACGGTTCATTAGTTGAAGTAATGGGGGAAGGATCACATCAACCACAATCCCTACAAACTTTATTCGAGTCTGTGGCATGAATTCATTTCCATGGCTTACCAAAAGGCCCTCACTCATTTTCCAACCCTTCACATATTTGTGAACACCCAAAGGTGACAGGCTATCTCTTAGTGCAATATCCTCTTATTCTAATAATCCTGTATGACGTCTTCTTTTGCATAGTCTCCACACTTTGAGCGGCATTAGTTACATAGTTACATGTTTACATAGTAGAATGTGGTTGAAATAAACATATGTCCATCAAGTTCAACCTATGCTAAATTTAGACGACAGACACTTATCCTATATTGTATTAACACTATTTTGACCCGAGAAGGCAAACAAAAAACTCCAGTAAAAACAGCATCCAATAGGTCTCATACATTAGATGATTGATCAAGTCTTGAGTGCAAGATCTGTGCATTGTACTGTCCTCACCCTTTGGATTACCAGGCTGTGTGTCTACCTCTTCGCGACAAATATGTCCATAGCTACGTTTTTCAAGGTTCTGTGTCACTAAGCTATATCCTAACTAATCGTGCTACCATATATGTACTGTAAGCGGTTTTGTCCAATGCTTTATCGTGCTATGACAACACACAACTGAGCTGAGAAACCTTTGGGGTGTCACACGCTATATCCCTGAGTCTTCTACATCATCATAGCTATAGGTAATTATCTGTGCACCAATTCCCATTTTTCACTACTTCTGTTACTAATTGCCAAGTTCTGATTACCGCTCTCTCAAATGCCCAAGAGATGCCAGACCTCTCTCCAATGGCCCAAGGAGATGCCAGACCTCTCTCCAATGCCCAAGAGATCCAGACCTCTCTCCAATGCCAAGAGATGCCAGACCTCTCTCGCAATGCTCAAGAGAGCCAGACCTCTCTCCTACTACTCCAATGCCCAAGAGATGCCAGACCCTCTCCTCCAATGCCCAAGAGATGCCAGACCTCTCTCCATGCCATCCCTTCTCCAATGCCCAAGAGATGCCAGACCTCTCTCAATGCCCAAGAGATGCAGACCTCCTCCAATGCCCAAGAGATGCCAGACTCTGTCCCCACATAGCTCTGTGATCTCAATGAGGTGCCCTCTGCACTTACCTATAGTAATCATCTGCACGTGAACATCATATATTCATCCACAGCCAAAGCTCTCATCTGCTATCCTCCGTTGACACACACCACACACTGAACATTCTGGGTGGTAACCGTTGCCCATGGCCGCACATATGCTGTAGGATAAATGTCTGACACTTGGCACATTTTTCTAATGTGTCCTGAAAGAGGACACAAAAAAAAAACCAATCAGGTCATTTGCATTTAATGGATCAATCGGATAAAAGGATCAATTGTAGACAGTTCTTCTTTTAAAAAAAAATCTATTGTAAGATAAGTCATATGCTAATGGTTGTAAAGCCCTTATTCAGTAAAGGTTGATCACTTGAATTGCAGTTTATTAAGCTTTTAAAACGGCACTGGGCAATGGACACTATTTTAAAAGGGCAATCCCTCCTAGGACCAAGTGAACTAATTCCAGTGACATATTTAAGGGGTTCTCAGCTGGGTGATCATTTTTTTGGTACCCAAATCTGACACCTATAACTATTTTTAATTTATATCTTAAAGTCAGACTTAATTCTCTCTGGTTACTCTCTTTGTGTGACGTCACTTGTGTATCAGGAAAGGCTTGTAGAGCCAGCTCCCCGCTCCCGACCTGCCCTTATCTTTAGTGGCTCTCTGTAAGGAACAGGGGGAGAGAAGAGCGAATAAAACACTTGATTGACAAACACTGCCCAATTTGGAGACCCCATAGAAATTAGCTATCCGACTATGTGGGATGCACCCTTGTGATAGGACATTTTGGTGTCACCGTGTTACAAAGCTCTCTGGCTCTCCTTTGTTACTATTGTGTATGATTATTTATATGCATACAGCAGTCCTCAGTTATCCAACACAATGCGTTACTCAAAATGGCGTTGTAAAGCGAAACGTTGTAAAGCTAAACACGTTTTCCCATAGGAACACTGTTAAATGAAAGGTTCCGTTCCTGAAGGCATTTTTACACTAAATAACAAACCAAATATTTATGCAGGCAATAATATGCAGCACACACATAAATTATATAGTGTATATACTGTATTATATATATAATAACATAATAATAATATATTATATAGTATAATATTATACAGTTTTAATAACGCTCTTACGACTCTTTGCAACGTTGTTTTATGTGAATGTGTATATATTTACACACATACACAACGTTGCAAAGCGTTGTAAGAGCGTTGATAAGCCATTTTGGTGTTGTAAATATGTATATAGGTATGCATTGCATAGCGTTGGATAAGCCATTCGTTGTAAAAGCGAAGCGTTGAAAACGAGGACTGCCTGTATTGTTATACCAAACAAACGGTAATTACAGAAAAGTAAACATGTCACTTCTGAAAAGAGATTTTATACACGTTCCCAACTGCAAACTGGGGCAATAGTATTGCAAAAAACACCCCAAATGACTACTACTATTAAGAAAAAGCTGTTGTGCGGAATTGTATTTTCGTTTCATGTGATTACTTTGGTGGCATTTCTTGCCTAACTTAACCCCTGGAAGACGGTGATAATTGAGCCTTAAATCAGCAATACTACTGTCCAACTTTTTTTTCGTATTATTATTTTTGTATATAAAGCATGTGCAAGTATATTCTACATTGTTACCTAAGCTGGCAATCGCTCCTGTTTAAAATCTGTAAATATCTTGATTTGTGTCCTAGCATAATGGCCGCCTTTCAGTTTCAAACCAATCCTTCAGTCAGTGTACCTCAGCAGCTACAATGTATCCTTATATTACTAAGTTAACATTAGTGGCCACCGGACATGTTTCCCTGCGTGCTTGCGGAAGCGTGCTGACGCGCGCTCATCCCCTCAGCACTGAGCCCCTACAGCCGCAATTAGAGCGCTTTAGTAGGGGCCACCTGCCTTCCGCGCGCTTGCGGAAGCGCAGGTCTTAGGGGAATTTAAAATTCCCCCGCTCTGCCGGCGAGACAGGCCGGTCACGTGAGCGTTTCGCCCAATGAGGGCGAACCATCCGCCTGACGTCACTGGCCCGCCCCCGGCCAGTGACGCGCCCGCTCCCGGCCCGCCCCCTGACGTCTGTCCCCCTTCTGCCCGATCCCTGCCCCCCTTCTGCCCGATTCCTGCCCCCCTTCTGGCCCGATCCTGTCCCCCCTTCTGCCCGATCCCTGCCCCCTTCTGCCCCGATCCATGTCCCCCTTCTGCCCGATCCCTGTCCCCCTTTCGGCCCGATCCCTGTCCCCCTTCTGCCCGATCCTGTCCCCCTTCTGTCCCGATCCATGTCTCCTGTGTGTGTGTGTGTGTGTCTGTGTATGTGTGTGTTTGTGCATTGTGTGTGTGTGTGTGTTGTGTGTGTGTGGTGTGTGCATGTGCGTGTGCGTTGTTGTGTTGTGTGTGCTGTGTGTGTGTTCATGTGTTGTGTTTGTATGTGTTGCATGTGTGTGCATGTGTGTGTGTGGGTATGCATGTGTGTGCTTAGCATGTGGTGTGTGTGTGTTTTGTGTGTACTGCATGTGTGGGTGTGTTGTGTGTGTGTGTGTGTGTGTGTGTTGTGTGTGTGTGTGTGGTGTGTGGTGTGTGTGTGTGTGTGTGTGGGTGTGCGTGTTGTATGCATGTGTGTGTATGTGTATGCATGTTGTGTGTGTATGCATGTGTGTGTGTGTGTGATGCATGTGTGTGTGTGCATGTGTATGCATGTGTTGTGTATGCATGCATGGTGAGTGTCTGCATGTGTGTGTTGTGTGTGTGTGTGTGCGTGCGTGCGTGCGTGCGTGCGCGCGGCGTGGTGGTGTTTGTTGTGTGCGTGCGTGCGGCGTGTGGTAGATATTATTTACAAGTTGCACAATGTTAATAAATAATTATTTTCTCACAACATGTCTTTTTTTTTAATTTTTAAAATATTATATAATATACCCACACACACACACACGTACTCACGCACGCACGCACCACGCACGCACGCACGCACGCACACACGCACACACACACACCACACACACACACCACCACACACACACACACACATGTTTCCCCAGTGACACACACACACTGCGACAGCTACCATGACACACACACACACAGTGATAACCCCGCCTCCCAAGCGCTTGCTGTCTCCTCTGTAAGGACAGCAAAACTCCTGGTAGAGCGACGCAGCAAGCGAGAGCGAGCAAGCGCCAACCTGGCCAAGGCCTAACTGTTACAAGCTCAAACTGCTGGGAACATTGGCAACACATTATCACAAACAGGAAAGTGTTGCAAAGATCTTACCCTGCTGGGGAGGAGGCTAAATCCTGCTAAGAAATCATAGATGCTTTAAAATGCATAAAAAATGGCATTAAGAATTTGAATTGAAAAAAA
>WSYH01015474.1:0-14222 GCA_036426205.1 Ascaphus truei | reverse complement strand
CAATGGGTATCCAATGATGAAGTCATCATAGATGACGAAACGCGTAGGGCGTGGCTAAGACTGAGGTGTCACTTTCCCACTGCGTTTGAGAGACACTGCAGGCTGTGTGAGGCTAAGAAGAATTTTGGATCCTTTTCCCCCGGTGGTGCACTGATCAGAAGCAGGGAACCGAAGTGCTGGTTTCCCGGAGGGGACTTCCTGTGCGGGCACCTGACCAGAGGGACGCCACTTCCGGTTGTTCGAACCACGTGGAGAACCAACAGGAGAAGGACACCATGTGATATCGGACGGCAGTACTGGCTTATGAGAGCCATATCTCATACCTGCTCTTAAACCGTGTGTACCTTTGGAGTGGGCATTTGACTGTTTTTATTGTTCTATAAACTAAATTGTTCACTAATGCACTAGGGTGCGGCCTGTTTATATTCTTTTATCATTAGGTATCAACAGGAGAGTAGTGACCCCTTTGAAACAGGTGCCTTTACCTGGATGCTTTATTTTGGAACAGGACTCTGTGTGTAAGGTCTAATTCATTTGCATTTTAATTCATTCACCTTCATAAACTTATACATTTTTATTTAGGCTTTATGTGATTTAATTAATAAAGTATTAGGTTATTGTTATGAACATTTTACATATTTTAACATATAAACGTAAAATCCTTGGATAATACTGGTTTTAGTATATTATACCCACTTTTGCCACCCCGTTGGATGCTTCATAGTTAGGTAAACTAATTACAGTTTGTCAAGGTATAATAGAGGCGCTACTCATTTCTTTTTTGTTTTTTGATATATATATATATATTATATTATATATATTATATATATTATATATATATATATATATATATATATATATATATATTATATATCCAAACCCAAGAAATGGGGATGTTTACTTTATATAGATGTTTAAGGTATTTTTGTTTACACCTTACAGTATATCACCATTCACTTGACTACTCATTTCAACCTTTGTGGAAACGGTTATGCAATACTCAAGTGCCAGAGCAACGAGCAAGGCATTCTAAGAAATGTCATGCAGCACCGCACACACCCCACACACACACACACACACACACACACGGAGTGTAAAAAAATAATAGGAAGGATACAGAAACACTTTCAAGTAGTTCCAATTAGCAAAAAACTTACAATAAATACATTAGGAATAGATAGGTACTGTATTCAAATGGTTGGAACTGTATTATTGACTTCACTGATATAAACAATTTTTTCAGGCAAAGTTGCAAGCGATTTTAGAATGTTACAACACACATGGAGATTAAGTTAAATAAAGTGAGCAACATATGAGCAGTTTAAACGTACCTGCTGTAAATCTAGAGAGCATTGAACTTTCCATGTTAGAAAGTTCAGGCTGAAATAAAGTGAAACAGAAAAGTAATTTAATGAAAAATCTCTAAAAAAAAAAAAAAAGTACGGTGTTACAAACAGCAGTCCCCAAAGCAAAGTTTAAAGTATATAATTGTTTGGTGCAGGGACCGACAGGCAGGACCCTTAGCCTCCCACAACTATAGAGCAAAAAAAGGGGTGGATTCCCAGCACTCAATGTGAATAAATTGAAAAAAAATACGGGAATATGTCAAAAATATATATAAATGTATTGAATACAACAGTTACAATCATGAATGATGCTACAACCCTAAGGGAATTCGTGTACAAACCAAATGCTGAAATAGCGTGATGGGAGGAAAAAAAAAAAAAAAAAAGTATGGTGGTGACAATAAACTGCTGATGGCAAAGAGTTGAAGTAGATGTGATGAAGCAAAAAAAAAAAAAAAAAAAATAAAAAACAAATTAAAAAAAAAAAACGTGGGGGGGGGGGGGGCGGGAGTAAAACCATTTCAGGACAGAACACACAGTTCCTCATGCCCTGTTCCACAGATCCCTAAAAAATATGACTTATAAAAATCTATAGTAGCTTCTAGTGAAAGAAAAGCATTTGGGGTAGTTAACTGTTGCTTCCCATTTATGGGTTGGCAGTTTCTATTTTCCGTAGCGATACCAGGAATGTGGTCGTCTGGAAGATCTGTGTGTTAATTATGGCATGATTTCCTGAAACAGATTCTGTGCATCACATAATATTGTTAATATAGTGGTGTGAAAAAACAAGACAGTGAAAATAGTCATGTTGCAGTAGTAAGTGTAATACGAGCTAACAGAATAAGAGCAAACCATTTTAAATGTTATTATGTTTTAAATAATGAACTCTTATTGCTATTTTAATTAGTTTTAAAGCATCCTTTGAGTTCCCAGCAGGTTTTTGCCCACCTCCCAAGCAGTGCAAGATTTTTGTAACATTTCCAGTTTGTGTCCTTTGTTGGCCAACATCTCAGCAGATGAGCTCTAAACTGTAACAATCAGATAATGGTACTTTAGTAATATAAGGATACTGCTAGCTGCCGAGTTACACTGACGGAGCAGCAGACTGAAGCGGCATTATGTTAGTAACACAATCAGTTTACAGATTTATAACAGGGAGCACCAAAAGATTGCCAGTTTAAGCAAAGAACATGAATTAACATTCCCATGCTTTACATCATCAAGCGGCAACTGGGGAGCGCGCCCCCCCCCTAGGGGGGCCAGTATGTGTGGTAGGGGGGGCGGGGTTGGGCGGGTGCGGGCGGCGGGTTACAGAGGCCCTGCGCTCTTCCCCAAGGCAATTATGTGATGCACAGAATCTGTTCAAGGAAATCATGCCATATTAAACACACAGATCTTCCAGACGACCACATTCATGGTACAGCTACTAAAATAGAAACTGCCAAACCATAAAATGGGAAGCAACAGTTTACCCAAATGTGCTTTTCTTTCACTAGAAGTACTATAGATTTTTATAGCATATTTTTAGGGATCTGTGAGAACAGGGCTGAGGAAGGGGTGTTCTGTCCTGAAATGTTGCCCCAACATAGGATAGTATAATATCTATATATATATATAGTATATATATATATATATTATATATTTATTAAAATATTCACTCATTGGTATTAATGATTAGTATACTATCCTTATGGTGACAATTTCAAACAATATTTGCGAAATCCAAACTATTTAAGCAAAATTTTGTGAACAAATACGAGCTATTAAGCAACAATTTGATCATATTTTTTGAAAGATTTGTGGCGGTCCTCATAATCAGTCTATATTGGGATTGTTTATTATAATAGACTGGTTAAACCTTGTAATCAATCCTTAATGATTCATTAATATATGCAAATTCTGTTATAAATCATGGAGGGCATCCAATGGGTTATCCCCTGATGAAGTCATCATAGATGACGAAACGCGTAGGGCGTGGTAAGGAACTGAGGTGTCACTTTCCCACTGCTGTTTGAGAGACACTGCAGGCTGTGTGAGGCTAAGAAGAATTTGGATCTTTTCCCCCGGTGGTGCACTGATCAGAAGCAGGGAACCGAAGGTGCTGGTTTCCCGGAGGGATTCCTGTGCGGGCACCTGACCAGAGGAGCCACTTCCGGTTGTTCGAACCACGTGGAGAACCAAACGGAGAGAAGGACACCATTGCTGATATCGGACGGCAGTACTGGCTTATGAGAGCCTATCTCATACCGCTCTTAAACCGTTGTACTTTGTGAGTGGGCATTTGACTGTTTTTATTGTTCTATAAACTAAATTGTTTGTACTTTAATGCACTAGGTGTGCGGCTGTTTCTATTCTTTTATCATTAGGTATCAACAGGGAGTAGTGACCCCTTTGAAACAGGCTGCCTTTACCTGGATGCTTTATTTTGGAACAGGACTCTGTGTTTAAGGTCTAATTCATTTGCATTTTATTCATTCCACTTTCATAATACTTATACATTTTTTATTAGGCTTTATGTGATTTAATAATAAAGTATTAGGTTATTGTTATTGAACATTTTAAATATTTAACATATAAACGTAAAATCCTTGGATGGATAATATGGTTTTAGTATATTATACCCACTTTTGCCACCCCGTTTGATGCCTTCATAGTTAGGAAACTTAATACAGTTTGTCAAGGATAATAGAGGCGCTTACTCATTTCTTTTTTGGTTTTTGATATATTATATATATATATATATATTATATATATTATATATATATATTATATATATAATATATATATATATATATATCCAAACCCAAGAAATGGGGATGTTTACTTTATATAGATGTTTAAGGTATTTTTGTTTACACCCTTACAGTATATCACCATTCACTTGACTTACTCATTTCAACCTTTGTGAAACGGTTATTGCAATACTCATAGTGCCAGAGCAACGAGCAAGGATTCTAAAGAAATGTCATGCAGCCCGCACACACACACACACACACACACACACACACAACACGGAGTTAAAAAAAATAATAAGGAAGGATACAGAACACTTATCAAGTAGTTCCAATTAGCAAACAAACACAATAAATACATTTAGGACATAGATAGGATACGGATTTCAAATGGTTGGAACTGTATTATTAGACTTCCATGATATTAAACAATTTTTTCAGGCAAAAGTTTGCAAGCGATTTTGATTAGAATGTATTACAAACACAACTGGAGATTAAGTTAAATAAAGGGACAACTTGAGCAGTTTTAACCGTATCCTGCTGTAAATCTAGAGAGCATTGAACTTTCCATGTTAAGAAGTTCTAGGCTGAAATAAAGTGAAAAAGAAAAGTAATTTAATGAAAAATCTCTAAAAAAAAAAAAAAAAGTACGGTGTTACAAACAGCAGTCCCAAAGCAAAGTTTTTAAAGTATATAATGTTTGGTGCACGGGACCGACAGGCAGGACCCCTTAGCCTCCCCACAAACTGAAGCAAAAAAAAAGGGTGATGTTCCCACAGCACTCAATGTGATAAATTGAAACAAAATACTGGAATATGTCAAAATATATATAAAATATAATTATGAAATACACAGTTACATCTGACAATGAGATGCTACAACCCTAAGGGAAATCTTGTGTACAAAACCAAATGCTGAAATAGCGTGATGGAGGGAAAAAAAAAAAAAAAAAAGTATTGGTGGGTGACAATAAACTGCTGATGGCAGCAAAGGTGAAGTAGATGTGATGAAGAAAAACAAAAAAAAAAAAAAAAAAAAAAAAAAAAAAAAGGGGGGGGGGGGGGGGGGGGCAACATTTCAGGACAGAAACACCCTTCCTCAGCCCTGTTCTCACAGATCCCTAAAAATATGCTTAAAAATTTATAGTACTTCTAGTGAAAGAAAAGCACATTTGGGGTTAAACTGTTGCTTCCCATTTTAGGTTGGCAGTTTCTATTTTAGTAGCTGTACCATGAATGTGGTCGTCTGGAAGATCTGGTGTTTAATTTGGCATGATTCCTGAACAGATTCTGTGCGATCACATAATTTGTTAATATAGTGGTGTGAAAAAACAAGACAGTGAAAATAGTTCATGTGCAGTAAGTGTAATACTTGAGCTAACAGAATAAGCAGCAAACCATTTTAAATGTTATTATTTTTAATCACTGAATGAACTCTATTGTATTTTTAATTAGTTTTAAAGCATCTTTGATTCCAAGCAGGTTTTTGCCCACCTCCCAAGCAGTGCAAGATTTTTTGTAACACTTTCCAGTTTGTGATCCTGTTTGCCAACATTCTCAGAGAGATTGAGCTCTAAACTGTAAAAATAGATAATGGTACTTTAGTAATAAAGGATACATCGTAGCTGCCGAGTTACACTGACGGAAGCAGCAGACTGAAGCTGCCATTATGTTAGTAACAATCAGGATTTCTACAGATTTATAACAGGAGCACCAAAGATTGCCAGTTTAAGCAAGAACATTGAATTAACATTGCCCAGCTTTACATCATCACAATGCGCAAACTGGGGAGGCGCCCCCCCCCTAGGGGGGCAGGATGTGTGGTAGGGGGGGGGTGCGGGGGGGTTACAGAGGCCCTGCGCTCTTTCCCCAAGGATATAATATGGCATGATTTCCTGAACAGATTTTGTGATCACATAATTATTGTTAATATAGTGGGTGTGAAAAAACAAGACAGTGAAAATAGTTCATGTGCAGGTAAGTGTAATATGAGCTAACAGAATAAGCAGCAAACCTTTAAATTGTTATTATTTAAATCACTGAAACCTTATTGCTATTTTTAATTAGTTTTTTAAAGCATCCTTGATTTCCAAGCAGGTTTTTGCCCACCTCCCCAAGCAGTGCAAGTTTTTGTAAACACTTCCAGTTTGATCCTGTTGCCAACATTCTCAGCAGATTGAGCTCTAAACGTAACAATAGATATGGTACTTTAGTGATATAAGGCTACATCGTAGCTGCCGAGGTTACACTGACGGAAGCAGCCAGACTGAAGCTGCCATTATGTGTAGTAACCACAATCAGGATTTCTACAGATTATAACAGGAGCACCAAAAGATTGCCAGTTTTAAGCAAGAACAATTGAATTATACATTCCCATGCTTTACATCATCAATGCGCAAAACTGGGAGCGCGCCCCCCCCCCTAGGGGGGCAGATGTGTGGTAGGGGGGGGGGTGCGGGCGGGGGTTACAAGAGGCCCTGCAGCTCTTTCCCCAAGGCATTTAATGCCGGGGGATCACATGAGGCTTGTTCAAACACTCCACTTACCTTAATTCAGCCGGCTGTGTGACGTGTCGCCATGGCAATGCGATGTTGTTAAATGACGCAGCGGGACCATGTGATGTCACATGAACCATCGCATGGCAACGCGGCGGTTGCTACGGGGGTCGTGGCTGATGTCACATGACCTCTGCACGCCGGGAAGCACAAGCACCAGGGATCAGAAAGGGGGGGGGGGGCCAGCGCGAATAGTTTGCGACACCTCTTTACATATACAATAAGAAATGAATTTTTTTTAAAAATATAAATAAAAAAGGGGAATGTACTAATTGTTGCTTTAATATGATACCTACAGTAATTCCATTAGTTGTTTTTACTTATTAAAAACACATCACAGCTGAGAATGAAGCATGACATTAAAAGTATTGCCAAATTAAAAAAAAAAAATTTAAGTCCAAAAATAATGTTAAATGCATAATATTTTTCAATTTAAAGAAATTGCAAGCTAATGTGCTGCTGATCACTAAAAATGTGTCTATGAATGTTTAAATAAATACCAACAATGTCTAATCAGGAATCTGACATTGCCACATTTTACATACTGTAATGATCGAAAAAATGTATTTTAGATCTGTTTTAAACCTTAATTAAGTAATAATCCCCAAAGAACAGGGCATTACTGGCCAATAATGCCCTGGCTGGAAAAGTTGAAGGCGTGTGGTCTTTAACCCAGCCAGGGCATTATGGCAAGTAATGCCCTGTTCTTCGGGGATTATTACTATTATAGGCTAAATGTAGGCTTATTTTTAATTTCATAAAAAAATATACACTTTTGTTAATCATATTGATTTTATCAGCAGGATTGTCTACTCTTATGTTTTACTGCAAGTTTATTTAAAAGGAAATTTACAACAAAACACACACGCTATACACGCTTCCCTTCTCCCCTCTCCCCCCCACACTGCAGTCCCCCCTACCAATGTGCAAACGCTCTCCTCCACACCCACGCACACACACAAACACACACAACACTACACCCACAAAATACACTGCAGACACACACCAACAAAACAGACCGCTGCGCGCCCTCTACATCCACAACCCACACCAGCACCCACCCTTACACCCCTGTAAACCCACACACAGCAGACACAAAAACATTCTGCATTGCAACCCCCTCTATATACACACACTCTGCACCCTCCTCCACCAACAAAACACACACTGCAGAGAGACACACAAACCAACAAACAGACTGCCACCTCTACATCCAGATCACAACAACTAGCAGCCATCCCTACACCAACTCAGCCCCCTGTAAACACACACATCAACAAACAAAACATACGCACTCCTCCACCCACAAAAACACCCACACAGCAGACACCAACAAAAAAAAAGACTGAGCTCCCATCTCAACCACACCTTTCCCCTCACTCATGTGGAGCTCTCTGCAGGCAGGGTGGGGGAGGAGTCAGTGACTTGCTGTTGCCTCCTATCCAATCACCTCCATGTTGAGTGCTGATCTCACTCTGTGAATGAGAACTGAAAGCTGAAACACTTGGCGGGGTGCCAAAAATTCCCGCCCTTACCGATTGTATAATGCCGGAATTTTAACCAGAGAGAGCAGGGATTTTTAACAGCTTATATCTTATAATGAACAATTAAATACAGTTAGTAGCAGAAAAACTATTACACTGGTCCCCACTTAATGTATGACTGCTATACACAAATCTATAAATAATGTATCACATCTTTACCATGACAGCAGTCATGTTTAACTTGAAACAACTAGTAATGAGAATTACTTCAGTATCAGACTTCTGGTTATTTTACAAGATGGATAATAAAATCAAACAGTGCTGTAAAATATCTACACTATATCATTCACAGTTCATATTTGGTCATAAAGCAGCTGTATCAGATATTGTTTCATTTTCTAAAAAAAATTAATTCTGATGTGTTTCCACATGTTTTTTCATTCAACAACAGTGTTACCACGGCAACCTTGGTTTGCTTGAAATGTGTTAAAATCGGTGGCCATTTTCAATCCAACGTAGAATATTTTAACAAAATTATTCTTGGTGTGCAACCATAGACTAAAACGGTTAAGCCAACAACATCCACAGTAATAATAATAAATATAATAATAATAATAATAATAATAATACATTTGTTTTTCAGTGGGCAACCGGGACTGTGCTTTGGTAAATAGATAGACAGCCCAGACTAGAAACCATTATTCAATATAGTGAGAAGAGATTTAACACACAGTCAATAATGCATCAAACGTACATTATTCCACTTCTCACTTTCTTGAATAGTAGCAGATGGGTTGGAGCATGCTGAGGGAGATCCATCTGATATAGAGGACTTACGTGACCTCATGCTTTCACATTTTATTTCAACCAGTTTTCTAAAAGAAAGCAGATAACACACGATACTACTGAATAAGTCACAAAATTATGCACAAAAAATAAATAATATGAACAGTTTGTAGTAGTTGCATTATTCTAAGGCAGAGGCCATCTACCCACAAAGAAGGCACAAATGTTTCGCCTTATTTAAAAATCACAGCTGATAGATTAGGGACTTGTTCAGCCTCATTACCCTTTGGGCGCCAGAGGAGCCGTAGTACCAGAGTGCAACAGCACCTTGGCACATGGAACGCGATCACGACATCACTCATGAGACCGGGACAGTTCCTCCTCTCCATTCATCTGCCACGAACACAGTACGCCTTCGCAGAAGCCACTACATCATGGGGACCGTGGGTATCAGACCACATAACGTGGTGGTGGCGATATGTCATGGGTCACCCAAATATAGAAACAAGAACCCGTGAGGGACTTCGTCAGCCTAGCAATTACCCCACTCCCTGGGTCAAATGAACCCAGCTCTGTTAGGCTATTTAAAGCTGCAGTTCCAAAAACACATAAAAAATGTTATATATATACAGGTGTATATAATATATCCCATTCAATAGTGCATCATACAATCTGCACACTGACAAGTGATTAGCTAAGCTGCGATCGATCCATTTCCTGTAATCGATGCTTGCTCCAGATTATTTAAACAGGTTTGCACAGCATTAGGCAATGTGTCCTGAATATGTGTGATGAGGGCAGTTACTAGATACAATTGGTGCATGCTAGAGAGAGGAGGGGCTCAAGAGCCAGACCTTCAGAGGGGAAGGGGCTGTCAATTTGGAAAGTTTAAATTAGGCTGTTCTTAGAGAGGCGCGCTTGTTGCGCCGCGTGCGCGGCTGTTATAGATGGCGTGTGGTTAGTCAGCCTTCCTACAATAGGACCGCGCACGCACGGGAGTGAGTGTGGAGACGGCGACAGGGGAGAAGATGGGGAAATAAAGATTGCGCCGCTAAAGTGTGTGTGTGTGTGTAAAATGTTAATAAATAATTTTCTTACCAAGTATTTATACACAATCTACAACACCAAGTGTGCAGCACGTGCCACACGCGTCGCACAGGCACGGATTGATACACGATATTACGGCTTAGAAACATTACAAATATCTTTAAAACTTTTTTTTTTTTTCAATGCTATAAGTATTTTCTCATAGTACAGAACTGATTTAATTTTTTAAAACACCACACGATAGGATATTGCTTTAAATCAGGTTAAAACTAAAGAATAGCCTCAAATTAACCCAGTGATGCCTATGCACAGAAAGGAGTACACCTACGGCTCGGGCATGGTCAGCGCCCGTGTGAGGTGCGCTCTCACTTACCAGTGAGCCCCTGAAGCCGCAATGAGAGCGGCTTTAAGCAGGCCTCGCGCACGCTGTCCAGAAGTGTGTAGGTCTAAGAAAATTTTAAATTTGCGCGCTCACGCGGAGCGCAGGGCGTCAAGTGAGCGGTTCGCCCAAAGAGGGCGAACCCAGCTCTGACATCATGGCCCGCCCCCCGACGGCGCGACAACCAAGGCAGGGAAAAGCACCCGCTTTCCCTCAGCCTCAGCACAGGCTGAGTCACCATGGACGCCAGCCTAAGATATTATGCTCATTTGGATAGGTAAAAATATGTTGTTTAAACAAGTGTCTCGCACATGTTTGAATAAGGATGTGTTTGGGGAGGTAGATATAGCACTTATAACTTTAATAAAGAAGAGTCTCTCTCCACAAAGTTTTTAAGTCTATACGAAATAAAAAAACAACGGCCCTGGTTTTTGCATGTGATTACATTGTGGATATGCGATAAAACTCAGGAAAAATAATGTCCGTAAGAATTTAGGTAATGCGGCATTAATGGTGGCATCTGGGCCTTTGACTCATATCTGGGAAAAAATAATAATAAAGAACAGGAGAAGGTCTATAGAGCGGGTGTGAATAGACACTTTGTTTACTCTACATGCAAATGGTCAAACACAAAGTCAGTGGTAATTCAATAATAACCGTTACTTGTGGTAACCAATATATATTTTATGACCGAGTGCTGGAAGCGATGATCTCTACCTAAGGCCGTGCGTATAGTGCCCCGCGCGGCGACGATCGCCCCAAAACAAATACATTGCTGTGCATGCGCTTATGATGCCGACTCGGGACACAATGGAAGTCGTGTCGCCACAATTTGGAAGCTGGCAATTATTTGATTTCAGGGCTGTCGCCTCATGTGACAGCCCCTGCTAGACCCAATCAAATTCCGAAAGCCCACAAACGCCGCCGCAAAGTCGAATATTACTTTTGCTAGTGTGTCTGTGGCCGGCTGCGCGTCACCCTTCCGGTCACTATACATTCGGCCCTAAGTGCTGTCCATGTGCACTGAGCGCATGAAGTTCAAATTAAATGTCAAGCTGTGGTTCAGGCTAAGGCCATGCTCCAACGTGCCAGCGAAAAGATTAAATGTTTCAGGCGCGCTGAGGTGTCACTGAACTTCGCAACCACATCAGCACCCCCCAGCTCGCTTGCTTAAAAAAAAAAAAAAACATGTCAGGACACAACCGACAACCATGCTGCGGAGAGTTTGTGATTGTTCAAGTATGAGCTCGCTCACGAAAGCTGTCCCGCAGCCGTAGGCCTCGTCCGGGGGGGTGGCGCCGCACTGCCGCGTTTTAACATTTTAACAAGTTGCATGTGTGTGGCCACTGAGCGGAGCGCTTGCACAGCGCTACCTGCTTGCGACCAACCAATTGATTTGGCTACTCGCTCTACAATCATGCGAAGCGGCTCACTCAATACTGGCGAACCGCTCCGTTGAGTAATGGCCGCCCGCACCCGTCGACGGCGCAGTACACGGGCTGGCCGGATACACGCCCAGCGCCTGTGTTCAACAGCGCCTCAAGCGGGCCAGAGAGCACTCCTCCCACCCTGCCACGGAACCTGTGTAGTAAACGCAATCCATGTGAAAAAACAAAACAAACACAATGGGTGCATGGTCCCTGCACAGCACTCTCAGCAGGTGTCCAACACGATCGGACATAATTTTGTGCGCTGTCATAGCAGAAATTATGGACAACACAACTGTGTAAGATAGTCTAACTTTCAATATGACAGTACATACCGGTCGTTTAGATTGCAATAGTATAATTTACCCATCACTGGTTACAGGGGGGGGGGGGGGGAACCTGTGCCAGCGAGGGGTTTTAAAACAAGTCTAGGAATTATAATAATATGGTGAAAGTACGCCAGCCTAGGACACATTAATGGAGCAATGGTTAATAAAGCCCAAGAACTGTTAGATGAATTTATTGGAGCAATCTTAGAATGGGGGTTTAGAGGAATGGTCACAGGAGAATCCAAGACTTAATAAACTGGCCCAGGACCATTCTGTACACACATCCGTCTGAAAATGTGATTAAGGAAAGCCCACATCGGGGTGGGTAATATAATTAATAATAATCATATACTAATTAATAGGGGGGGGTTACTTTGCAACAGATGGCTACTGCCAGAAAAAAATCTATAACTCCTGGGTGGAAACGATGAGATGTGATAGAAAATCAGGCCAGACCAATACCAGAGCATGCAGCGGGCACCACGTAGTGTAGTATTATAGAGCGATACAACAGATTGGGGCGTGTAGAAGTCACTTAATAAAATGCTCAAAGCAGTAAACATGTAAAACTAAGTTGATTGTTACTTCTCTCCAAGCCCATCAGGGTGCGCTTGCGCCTCACGTCACTAAACTCAGTTTTTCTACCAAAAATCTCCCTCCTTTCAAGCCTTTGATTATATTGCCAAACAGATAGCAACCCTCTTACACCCATATGACCCGACTTAACCTCTCTCACCACCACATCCACCCAGCCACGGTGCAGTCGGGTCGGAAAGTCCAGACGCACGTTGTCATTCCCCTGTACTTCTCACAACACCTGTTTGTTCCGACCCGCTGTCCGGCTGCTGGCAAACTGCAAGCCCACCAAGTGTTTCATCCCTACTATGCATCTGTGACCAGCTGCGCTGATGGACAGAGCCGCGGGAGAGGTGCAGCTCTATTGTGGATTCCCGTCAGTCCAGTGGCGAGCCGCCGATGTCTTGAGAGTCAAGTCCAAGGCCGAGTTTGGAAATCCCCCTCTCTCTCCTCTCTGTCTCTCTCCCTCCCCCACACAACCTTGTAATGCACATCTAACTGATTCCTTCTGAGGTCACCTGACCAGCCCATGGCTCTCTTTGAACAGTGTGCAAGGATAAATCTGTCAGATAGAGCAGATCCCTGTATTTAACTTTTTCTCTCTCCCCTTGGAAAGATGATGAAAAGACAGTATTTTGTTGGAGCACTTAAACCAGCATCATTATTGTACTGGCAGTTGCTGAAAGTTGAAAACTCTCAGTCAATTAGGCATTTGTTCATTGTAAACCCGTTCCTCCCTTTAGCATTCCTCACCTTGTGCAGGCGGGTAGTCCGTTAAGGCATCCGCCCATTTTGTTTGTGCGCCCATGCGCAGACGAAAGGTTTGGCGCACTGCAAAGGTTCATCAGACCCCAGGGGCTGCCAACACATACAACAAAATACAGCCAATAGGTCTGCGTAGAATCTCCTGAGGGGATGGACTTGGGTGTGCTTGAAGTTGAGCTGCTATCGGAGAGGTGCAGTTTGGAGTCTGGGCTACAGGATGGAGTTTAGTTTATACTGTATGTGCAGGTGTTTGGATATGCAACTGCCAGATACCCCCTGGTTATGTCACCGCTAGGCCCGCTAACTCGCATCATTTTGTGGGCCTGCGCATAGGGACAAGCACTTGCTTGCACATATTAGCGGACACAGGATGAACGCCTGTCACAAGTAAGACAATTGTTTACGTTGGTACAATCCACAAGGACCCAACCAACCTTAAGGGCGGACGGCAGCAGTATCGCAGTATCAGCTTTGATCCGTGTATCCCGCATCACGATAGTCAAATCAGCTGCCCCCGTAGGGTGTTGCAGTAACCCGGCAGGCTACCCAACAAACATCTCAGAGCACCAACTCAACACGTATATTATGGTCAGTGCGTCACAACCGTGTATGGTGAGAGCGTTTAGCATTGGAGGGTACGGCCGTGCGTTGGCCTGGTTGGTTGGTGTATATATATATATAATGAATATTCCTAGGTTATTTATGTTCAGTAACAAACTGTTATCGTTCATAGGAGTGTTGTTTTATTGAACTGGCGGGTTCCCTGTAGCATGGGTTATTCTACAATCATAGATCCA
>WSYH01015473.1:0-14224 GCA_036426205.1 Ascaphus truei | reverse complement strand
CCACACAAAAAAATCTACTCGCCACCTAGTACCAAACGTGTGCTGCTTGGGCCAATATTTACTCGCCCGGGGGTTAAATCCACTCGCCCGGGGCGAGCAAATGTATAGGTTTGTCGAACACTGTATATATATATATATACAATTGGCTGTGATAAATGACATTTAAATATAAAAATATGTTCACAATAAATATTGTTTGATTCACATTAATATTAATGATTATTTTTTAAAGAGACAATGTATGAATGTATTTGTATCTATATAATGCCACCAATTTATGCAGTGCTTTACAAAATAGACAATACATTACAGGAAATTATAATACAATACATGCATCAAAAATAAAATTAGACAATAGGAAAAGAATCCCAGTCTTGGAGAGATTACAATCTAAAATGTATTAGATCACAATTTTCAATGGATTGGGCTCATGTTTTCTTTATTTCTTCTAGGTTTTCAGCCTGTGCTATCTAATCAACAACAAGGGTTCCAGGGTCTCATAGGAATGCAGCAGCCTCCTCAAAGCCAGAACTTGATGAACAATCAACAGGGAAATCAGGTGCAAGGCATGATGGTACAATACCCAGCCATGTCTTCATATCAGGTATTTAACAGCTGGATGTACGCAATATTTTATTTGTTGTATAGACCCCTTCGAAGTTTATATATCAATTATTTATACCAATAGCAAATATCTTTAGTGTTTACTGTGTCCAGTATAGACGCACTTGCTACAGTGATATCTTTTCTTTAAGAAAAAAATGAAAAAAAAATTTGGAAAGTTTTTGCATTATTTTTTTTCCACTTACAGTACATCTACAATAAACACTGTGCAGTGAGGAAAGGCTTTGCCCCTTGCCTCTCACATGACCAAGATAAAGTATTTCCTGCTGTAACTGCACATCTCCGGAATGCATTTGCATGATTTCCCACTTGACTCTTGCTTAGTGCAGAAATCTTGAATCGTTGTTCTCTCTTCATTAGTGATGTATACTTTTTTCTCCATGAACATTTCCATATATTTCTAAAAAAGCCACGTTTTTCCAAATTGTTTTATTTTTTTTGCGCAATAAATGGTCAGACTGTGTGTACTCTACACAGTTATAGGAGATAGTCTTATGTAATGCTTGGCTCCAGATAAACCCATTAACTTCCATCCTCGTAGTCTCCAATGCAAGGACAAGTCAGTTTGATTTGTACAAAACTTATTGAATAATAATAGTATGCCATAAATATACTAATATGTAGATGTTAACTATTCATTTTATGCCATTTACTTTTAGGTGCCAATGTCCCAAAGTTCTCAAGGGATACAACAACAATCATACCAACAACCAATCATGCTGTCTAATCCGTCAGATCAAGGAACTCTTACAGCCACTGGGATGCCTGTGTATTGCAATGTTATACCTCCTTCCCCACAGAACAACCTACGGTTGATTGCTCCACACTGCCCTAATAATAATGTTCCAGTTATCTCCGCAAATTGCAGGACAAACTGCTCAAGCATGAGTAATTCAGGATGGCAGGTCAAATATTGACACTGTGGGGAAGTATGGACATCAGAGTATTTTATTGCATTTCTTGAAACATTACCTATGGCCTTCAAAGAAAGAAGAAGAAAAACATCCATTGAGAACACATATTAGAAGTTCTTAAATGATTGCTGCTGGTAATTTGTAAAAAGAAAAGACGTCTTCTGGCTAATGGTGCATATTTTTTTCATGTCTGCTACAGTAGGTATGACCAAATCTTAGCTAATTACATGAATTAATTGAAGCAAGATTTTTTTCCTACCACTGAACACCACTGTGTAGATTGTTATATCCCTGGCCCAGATTCGTTTTGTAGTGTGTTGAGTTTGTGAACCTGAGTATTTAAAACAGATTTTATATACATATATACAGATTATACATATATATACTGATTATATAAATATATCACTGTACCAAAGCTGTAATGGGGAAAATGATTGATGAAATGAAGGAATAATTTATATACACTATAGAGTTTTTTATGGAGATATGCTGTATTGTAGTGTTTAACCACAATAAAACAATTTGACCTTGTATAAAGGTCACATTTCTACCAATTGTTCGGCCAATTCTTTTGAATGTCATTATGTATACCTTATTTTATTTTGTAAATATTCAGTTTTAGAATTTGCCTTCACACAAGGATTTGTGATGCAATGTTAAGAGCAACACACCTTATCCCAAATGTCACTTTTTTTTGCAATGTAAGAGCTATTTTCATTATGTTCCAAAAAATTGTGTTTTGGAATTACATCGATATAAAAAGGTAATTTGGGGATTTTATTAAAACAAGAACATATCAAAGTACTTTTTTCTCACTTAGTTCTGTATGCACTAGATTACATAGTTACATAGTTACATAAAGTAGTAGATGGTACATAGTACATTGGTATTAGTGGTGAGGTTCCATGGGAAAAAAATAGGAATTATGCAGTACATATATGCAATACATATAACGAAGAGCTAGCATTGTTCTAAAGTTGTACTACAACGCAGATTTTAGAGAAATAAAAGTGTTTTACTACTATTTTGCATCTAAGTTAGTTGCAACAAATCAGTATAAACATGGTTTTGTACCTCATGTCCATAAATTAAAGTAGGAACAGAGTGATGTAAGTGAGATTCTTCAATCTATTCAGAGGTGGGAATTTGTTAAATTGCACATTCATAAGATTTATGTAGATTACAAAATGGGTTTACATCATATGATTGTTTTTGCACGAGATACAATTTGCACTCATGTTCCAAATATGGTTTTACTGAGTTATGCAAATATGATCTTCTTCAGTGTAGCAGATGTCAATATAAGGGCTATACCTTTAATATCAAATACCATTTTTTATGACTGCAAATTACACTAAGTTCTGTATACTACAAAGCAGCCATTCGGCTGAAAACGGTCCCCTTCGGACAAATAGAATTACCCTCTAAGCTACATTAGTCGCTTCAACTCAGTAAGCACAGGGGAAGGGTATGGCATCCGCTATCAACTTCCATTGACTTGAATGTCAGTTAACGCCAGATCAGGATGCAATTCTTGCATCAGAATTTAGTGAATTTCGCCCTGTCTAATCTTTTGCATGTTGCATGTATGACGTGACAATAGAGTAAATGAAGCAGATTTGGGACACTTGCAGATGCAGATACATTCTGTGTGGGTACGCTATACATACCTATTTTTTTTAATATTCATAATACAGATTAAAAATTGCACTGTAAAGCTTTAAAACTGTAACATTGTACACACTATGGAGGTGATTAAGTATCAATGCAAATTGCGTCATTTTAATCTTGCTTCTTTTTGCATCAATATACCAAGGTCTTTTGCTCCATCTTTTTTTTTATCAGCTTGTAATTTGGGGAATGTACATAGGGTGAGTGAGGGAGAAGACACATGACGCAAATATTATAATGCAATGCATCAAACTGTGCATCTGTTTGCGTCACTTTTCTTATCTTGTATTTGCATCAAAAAAGTCTGCCAGGTCATCAGCGGTGTATACTTTTCAAGCAAAAAATTTGCATTAAATAAAGTAAACATGTTCACGCAAACGTAAAGAGAAGATAGAGTAATGCATCAAAACAAACTTCTAATCACTCCTTGTTTACGTTGATGCATCTTCCTTTCTATCTTTTTTGATATTCAGGCTGAATCTTTGGGATGAGGCAAATTTGTAAGAATTTCTTAAAAGTACACATTTATAAAAAAAATATCTATGTCTGAGTTAAGAGACTTTATTAAAACATTTCTTGAGGCAGATGCCAATGGAGAGTAATGGAAATCTTTGATATCCCGCAAGACATACATATCTTGAGCCTGATTAATACATCCCTAAATCTCCTATGTTTATTTCTGATTTTTTCACAAATCTTCAAGGCTTAAAATTAATCAACGATACTTATGCATCTGACTCAAATCCTTGCCCTCAACAATTTTTTCATTTAAATAGCTTTTTTTTTTCAAAATTAACTAATACAGTTTGAGTTTATTGGATTTTACATCGGTACAGTCCTTGGTCTATCCAGTGTGACTCCAGCCACGAGGGCACAGAAGATTTCTGACATGTTCCATGGAGTGTTCATCCAAAGAATCAGTCTCCTCTTGATAGTTCCCTTCTCAACCAGAAGGCCAGATAAAAGGGTCCGAGTTCCAATAGGACTTCAGCCGAAGCCTAGTGTCCCAACACTCTTTCTCCTCTTCCTCTTTCCCTCCTCGGCCAGAAGGCCAGGCAGAAGGGTCTGAGTACACTCGGGGTGAACCCCACGTAATATTTTCTCCCCGAGGAGAGAGGGGTTATTACAGACCAGCAATTAATCTTTACTCTCTCAGAATAAAGACAAGTGACTGGTAACCAAACGTGAAAAAAACACAAACAAAATTCATTATGCCGAATGCTTTTGTACTCTGTGCAATGCAATGCAAAAAAGTGCCCAAAGTAAGCCCTGACCCAGAGGCCAGTTCAAGGGAGCTTGGGAGGTAGCTAGGGAGGTTTGCATCTCTGTGCATAATTTTATTTCCTTGAAGGAAAATAAAATCAAGCAATTTGATTATGAGCATCGGACTAAATGTTAATCAACTTGCCAAATTTGAGAAGAACAGGGAAGATAGGCACACCAGGGTAAATAAAATACAAAATGTATGTAGTATAGAAAGAATATCCGAACCTTGAATTAAAAAAAATATCAGTGTATTCAAAGCAGCACAGTCAAGTGCAGACAGTGGGTAGCAAAAGACCCCACAACAGATTCATGGAGACCACATGGTGTAGCTGTAGGAACTGGAACTGACATCATGGACAGGGCTCGACCAATTCCAATGTGTTTCGCATGGCAGGTGCTTCGTCGGAGGAGACAAAGAACATCGTTCATGTATTATATATAGCGCGCTCATTACATTTATTGGCTGTCGGGCTAATCAATCAAATAGGTATAAATGTGAAAAAGATGACATACACCATATCAAATAACTGTATCACAAAGAATGATGAACATCATCAGCAAATGTGCATATATCAGTGTATAGGTGTCATGAATAAATAGAACACTTGAATGAATTCCATATAAAAAAGCAATAGTTAAAATACCCATTGCATATTTAGAAAATTGATCTCATATTCAGATAGATCATTTACAGATGCAACGGCCACTATTTTAACAAATTTTGAAATGGAATTTTGAGATATGCCCGAGATCCTTGCGAGTTGAGCCGCGACAGACTAATGGCCCGCCGGAGTAACATAACAGGGATCCCTGCTGTGTGAGTCATACCGCCTCTCTGTAATAGATGTGCAGCAAAAGACCGAATCAGTCGCTCTAACTGCGCGCCTCTCACAGGCGATCGCAGGTTTTTTATTAAAATTCTAACATTACAGTAATGTAGCAGGGGGTCTCCGGAGCTGAACTGAATTGATTTCAGGTCCGGGGACCCCCTACTTCCCAAGATACAGGCCCATTATGGGACCCCTGCTGTGTTACTCTGGCGGGCCATTAGTCTGCAACTGACCATCTCGGGTCCACCACGCGACGCAACGCGGGATGTACCCAGGTATTTGTTAAAATTATGGAATCAAGATTTGTGGAGTCAAGTGAAAATGTTTATAAATAATGGTGAGTCATCTGTCACAAATATACATGTTACCAACAAAAGAAAAATAGAGGTATATAATTAATACAGCTAAAAATTCAATAATCAAATGGCCATATATAACATAGAGCATAGAGAAAATACATCAAAAAATTTAAAACACACATATACAACAAACTTCTACAAAAACATATAGAAACATAAACAAACGGGAAAAACGACGAGAGTGAAAATAGTGCACCAATTAATTCATACAGTAGATAATAGCTATTATAATCAGTAATTATTGTTGCATATATAATTATAACTTTGAAAAAGGAGCAATTTCTATTTGAGCATTTAGTCCTAGTGGAAATTTTGTTTTAAGGGTACAATGGCATCAGTTTATACTGTACATTTTTTGGGGATTGATGTTAGTTGCTTTTTCATGAGGGTATAAATCCCAAACTGTTCTTTTTTTAGTTTGTAGAGGTCTCTATCACAACCTCTAGTGTTACAAGGGATATAATCAATACCAACAAATGGTAGAGACTCAGGGTTACTAAGATGAGCATCCAGAAAGTGTAATAGCAGATTACGTAAGAGCTTATTTTGAGAAATCAATTCAGGGATATTGTTTATATCTTTTGGTTTTACCTATGTAATTAAGCCCACAAGAGTAGCAGAGCATATATCACATATTGTGTCCTACAGTTGATACAGTACATCTTGTGTTTTAATACTGCTTCTTAATGTTTTTAGACTCATCCATCACAGATTTAACATCATATTTACAAGCAGAGCAATGTCCACATTTAAAGAAATCACATGGAAAAGGGTAACCGAATATAGATATATACATAGGGGGCTTCTCTTTCTCATTTTAGCATACTAGGTGCTAAAATATTTTTTAGATTATTGGTTCTACGTAAAATCATTTTAGGTTTAGAAAGTAGGATTCAATAGAGTCAATAGAGGGTATATCTTAAGTATTCGCCAGTTTTTATTGAGAACTTTGCCACTTCGTTTATCCAAATGGCTATATCTCATCACAAATTACAGGAAATCAACCCTATTATGTAGTTCCCCTGACAAATTTGTTACAAATCTGTGTCAAGGATAACAGCACTCTCTTGTCCCTTTCTTCAGCAGTGCTCATTTGTATTGAAACTTTGTTTTGAATAGATGTATTAGACGAATGGGTCACCATCTCAGTGGGATTGTGACAGTTATAAAAGGTTTATTGTTACAGTCTTTAGCTTTATTTAAGTTAGTTTTACTTTAATAAAAATAAGATTATCTTGATTCTTTTTAAGTGAACTTTTAAATGCTGATTAAACCAATACTGGATTATGTCCTTTCTTTAAAAAAAATTCTCACAAAGAGCTTTTGTCTGTATTGCTAATTTAGATACCTCAGAACAATTCCCAAGTAATCTAAGAAATTGTCCATATGGAACATTATAGGCTAAAGCAGTAAAATTCCGGGCATTATTGAAATTCCTGCCCTCTCATTGGTTAAAATTCCGGGCATTATCCAATCAGTAATACCCGGAAATTTAGCTTCTAGTAAAGTGTTTTGCGCTCGTCCAAAACACATCGCCAAGTGAGCCACAATAAGCCCCTTATCGCCAGTTTTGAAATTCGTGCAATTCTAGTAGCCTCGATAAGCTTATCAAGACTTATTGAGTGATTAGAATGGCGATTTCCTCACAAATTGCTCTCGCCAGAAGAAGTTGGCGTGAAGCTCATGAGAAGCTTCAGAGGCGGCGGTGTCAATGGAGACCAAGTTTATCATCCCCTTTTTATACTGGGATCATATGATTGAGTAAAGCAAGGAGGTAAAATATGAGGGAATGGGGCTAACGAATAAACTTGTCCTTTAAACGGAATTCTCAAAGATGACCTCTGTAGGAGCCCTTTCCAATGATCGGGAGGTATTCACAAAATTCTGATTTTGGCACGCAATGCCAGCTGCGATCACTATGTTCTCAGAAAGCAGGACTTAGAACATTTTCGGAGTCAAAATCTTTGAAGCCAGCTCGCGTCTACTCAGCACAGAGCATCTCTGAATTTGCCGCTGATAGTTTGGCGCTTGGAATCTGTGCTCTTGATTGGCTGCAAGGTTTCTTATGGGTTTCAGTGTCCCATTCAAAAACTCTACAGCTTATCAGAGCATGGGAATTCTCCTGCCAGCCAATCACCGATTTGCCAGTATTGTAAAGCTGGGTGGGCACCCTTTTCCCAGTCTGCCAAGGGGCATGCGCCAACCTGGCACCTCTGCCTATTAGCATACTGAGCCCACCCACTGTCCAGGCTCCACAGTCTGGGTTTGGGCAAATGGTGGCCGTATAGCCCTGTGTTAGCCCAGGATGGAGGTACTCAAGTATAACTGCAGTACCCCGTCTGTTCTAACACTTTGGCATCCCTGAGGCTTTCAAGTCCGGACTCCACACAGACCCTAGGCACCAAGCTTGGTAGTTCATTGACAGGTTATCAGTACTATACCTATTAGACATAACTCTTTAATACAATATACTGTGTCCTGTACCTTGTGTGATAAAAATGTGTAAATTCTGTTCTGGTGTCATGGATGGAGTAAGGGGATATACTGGCTACACTCACTAGCTTTATCCTTGCCACACTCTAGAAATGAATTTTAAAGACTTTACACACAAGAAACACACAGCTTTATCATATAGGTGGAGCATCCCCTGAACCCCTATACTAAGTTCAGGGTACCTGGGCACCCCTC
Organism: Ascaphus truei; assembly: GCA_036426205.1. Lineage (NCBI taxonomy): Eukaryota > Metazoa > Chordata > Amphibia > Anura > Ascaphidae > Ascaphus > Ascaphus truei. The sequence goes on along the minus strand of WSYH01015473.1, from coordinate 5,872 downwards.
CTTATACTAGGGATCCCCTGTATGTTGCAGGTATGCATTAACCCCTTCATGCCCCTTTTACCTTGTCTGGATTATGCTGCAGCAGGAATCCTGGCGGTGAGTTGCAAGAACGTTTTCAGGGTAGGAGTTTGCCCGGAGCAATGTGCTTTGATATATCCGAGAATCCCACTTGATTCCCGGATACATCTTTTGGGTATCCCATAACTTTGAACCCCGATAGATAGTCACATTCTGTAAATACTTTCTCCGGCAAACCCACTCTGAAACTTACAGCCTAGAAATCTCCTGGTTCTAGCACCCTGAGAAAGGCAAAATACCGAAACATCTTTAATGTCGCATAATTTTCACACAGTCACAGCAATGCATTTCCGGCATCTAGGTCCAAGAGCTGACACTCTAGGACCTCAACACATGGAGCAGGGATCCCAAGTGGGCTGAACCTTTATTTGTGAGCCTGGGTACCCCTTCACCGTCACAGGAGGCGAGAGAGGGACTGTCATGGGAGAACAGGTACTTACACATTTATACCAGGATCATATCACTGAGCAAAGCCAATAAGTAAAATAAAGTGTGATTTATTCCATAGAAACAGGCAAACACACATTGGATTACAATAGGCAGAAGAAAATACACTTACTGGGGGTTTGGGGTTGAAACACTGACTTTCCTGATTGAAATAAAGTCTTTTAAACCATCCATTGGTTGACCGGGACTTAGCCCGAAAATCCCTGGAACTCAAATCGGCATGAGTTCATGGCTGCTGCCGTACTTTCCGCTCAGACATGGTGCAGAAATTAGGACTTATATTTCACAAAATATTTCAGTGCAGTCCTCGGCACTGTCCAGTGCTGAAGTGGGGACTTAGAAAATATTTTGTTTAAAGTCCTGCAGCCTTTTCCTGGCAAGCTCCACCAGGCGTCTTTGGATCCGGTCCGACTTGATCTTGCCCTTATGGCAACTTGGACTTTCGGATCTCAGATGGGACACAGGAACACATGGGAATACACGGGCACACACTGCGCTCTTCCCTCTGGGATGGCGGCGACTAGCTGTCTTATATCCATTGGAACAGGCAGTCCCACAGCTTGTCCGCCAACCTACGGTGTGGGAACTTCATCTCTAGCCACTCACACACTTTGCCCGGTTTGTGAAAGCGGGCACCTATATCTTCAGAACAGTGAGAGAGCATGCATGCAAAGAGCCATCTTGCTCACTTACTATTCAAGCCCCCCCGTAGCTCAGTGCCTCCAAGTCTAGAAAGGTGACAACTGGCAAGGCAGCACATCTAACAGTCCAGGATGTGGGTACTTGTCTTGCCATCTCTCCTGAATAGCTTTCACACCCCTGGCAGCTAGTGTCACTTTGATCTATTGACCTGGGATTAGACTCACTGGCACCAAAGCCCAGGTGGCCAGGAGTCCCCCTCTGTCCCTAGGATGAATGACCCTGTCTAATTTAATGTATAAAGTAAAACATATTTTAAGACACTGCTGTTTAATAAAATATACTTTTATACATTCCTCTGCTAAAATGTGTTACAGTCCTTTGATGTATGAGATAGAGTGTTAAACTAAACTGTCCCCTTTACACTAGCATTTATCCCTTACACACAGCAAACTAGACTTTTAAACATTTTAACTGTACTTTTAAAACTCTCACAGCCTTATCTCTGGCTAGAGTAACCACCAAACCGTTTTACTAGGTTTAGGGGGTCTGGGCAAACACTGAACATCCCTTCATTACACTGAGGACAACGGTACAGGACTAGGGACACCTTACCCCCCGGTGCCCCATTTTACCCTCTAGTCTGTGCTGAAGCAGGCAGACTAGCGGTGAGCCACAACAACGCTTTCATGGTAGAGTTTTGACCGGAGCACTGCGCTTCAATGTACTGTAGCCAGGAATCTAACCTGAATCCCAGGTAAATTTTTGGGGTCTCCAGTAACATTGGAACCCCACTACAAAGATGCAATGTGAAAGAAGTTCCCCCGTCAAACCTACCCTGAAACTCACAGTCTCATTGTCTCCACTTGCTAGCACTCCTTGAAAGGGTTAAACATAAAAAATTGCAATTGTTGCATATTTTATTACATGGTATAGTAATGCATGCACAATACACAGGTCCAAAAGCAGACACTCTAGGACAACCAAAACACAGTTCAGGGGTAACCAAGTGGGCTTAACCTTTATTATAAAGCCTGGTTACCCCTCACCGTCACAGGGACTTAGAAAAAAATGCATTTTCCTCCATCAGATTGATGCCGGGTGTCTCCGGAGCTGATACACATTAATACCAGCACTGGAGGCCCTTGCATGAATCAGATGCAGGAAAAATGCGTTTACAGGCAACTTCATTAACTAGCGACTAACCGCTACGGCAATGAAGGGGTTAACTATCTGTACCATGTTTATTGTGGGTATTGGGAGTGGGGGAAGTTGGTATTTGGCCCTTGGTGGATGTTTACGCCTTGCAGGGGTATTACAGGTGGTTAACTCCTTCATACCTTAGCGGTTAATACCGCTAAGGTACTGACAGGGTTAACCCTTCCCACAACCCACCCGGTAGGTATAAACACCCACCAAGGGCCAAATGCCAACTTTGCCCATCCTTGCTACCCACAATAAACATTCAAAAACACAACAACCCTACTACCACCTCCTCTACTCCCAACAACCCCCCTCCCCCAACACATACAGTACAGTATTGGTCAAAATTACTCTTATCCACATATGGATAATAGCTCATCTGTCCATTCTAAATCAAATATTAGCCAGCCAGCATATGTAACAGTGCTTCCCCCACCCTATGGGAGATTCTGCCATTACTGATCGTGTGGTGCATGATACCTGCTGGTAAAAGGAGGGCTGAGCGTCCGCCGGCGGTAGTGGGGACACAGGATCAGGTTTCTGGGGTACATTACCCACATTTGTTCTCTAGCCGTTAGGCACCTCCATCTGCTGTAAGCTCCTGGTAGGTGACGATGATCTCCTACAGTAGACCTATCACCTCTCCCCCCAGTAAGATCACACACTAGGTGGAAGTATAACAATAGGAACAGTTTATTCTCTTGGTCTGACAGTACAGGAACAAAGCAGATCTCGGCCCACTGCAGTCTCTGGGATGGTCAACTTGAGGATGGTCCCTGGACTACCACTACAGGTCAGGGCCCCTGCAGATGTCCTGGCTCTTCCCTGACCCTCTTGCAGGACCAGAGGTATAGGTTTTCACTCACTCTCTCTAAAGGGAAGAGTAACAGGGTAGGCCAAGCTCCCGGCAATCCTGTGTGATCCCTGCCTCTCTCAAGGGGAACTGGCACTATTAAATTTTGGGCGGCACCTCCATTAAGTAAAGCCAGGAGGAGGGAAACAGGTCCATCCCATGATTGGACATGCTCAGGCCTGATGACACTGCCTCCCACTGTCACTCAAGTGCAGCACCAAGAAGGTGGAAATCACCATGTTGACTACTGGCAGCCTGATTCTAGTAGGGCTTACTGTGAGGAGAAGGGCAGGTTAGTAACCAAAGGTGGCATGGCTACATATAAATAAAGTAAATAAAACTTCTACTTACCCCTGCCATGATGAAGGGCATTCTCATAACCATACTCCAGGTCAATGTTCTCCATTGGCAGCAAGAGAACAAAAATAATACAATCTAATGGCCTCTAACCACTTAATCACCTTAGCGGTAAATAACCACTACAGTAATTAAGTTGTTAACCCACCTTCACCCGCTACCCACCCGGGAGGCCTAACCACCCACCCCGGCACAAGTACCCCAACTCTCTATCAATTGATTGGCACAGTGGTACATTGTCATGGAAGACCAGGTTATTTAAACCTTTTACAAGGATTATTCATTGAGCAAAAAAAGGTAATGAAATAAATTAAAGTTTATTTGCACAAATTCGCTTACACACAATGATATACAAAATACTGACAAAAAGACACACTTACTTTGGGATTGGGGTTGAAAACGAAACTTTCCTATTTGCAGGGAACTCAGTAGATGAGTTTTACCCTGACGGGACTTAGCCCGGAATCCCCTGGAACTCAAATCGTCATGAAATTCCACACGTCACCGGTACGTTTCCTTCTGAGAATTTGGACCCTCTTGACCGTGAGTTACTCCAAATCCTCTGGAATGCAAATCGGCATAAAATCCCAACTGAGTGCGCTACGTTCGATTTTGAGAACTTGAGCGCAAAAATCGGGACTTAGTGTGATGGTGAGGGCATAACCAGGCTTTCAATAAAGGTATTAAGCCCGTCTGGTTACCTCTGATCCATATTTGGGGTTTTAGAGTGTCAGTTCTTGAACCTGTTTATTATATCTGCAATGTATGTAATTATGCGACAATAAAGAATTTTCTGTGTTTTACCTTTCCAGGTGTGCCAGCAAGCAGAGATTGCTAGGCTATGAGTTTCAAGGGGGGGGGGGGGGGGTACGGAGAGTCTTGTCAGAATGTGTCTAGTTAGCGGGGTTCCAGATTAGCTGGATACCCAAAAAAGTACACGGGAATCAAGTTGATTCTTGGATACATTGAGACACATTGCTCCCCTTGAAAATGTTTGCGCGACTTACCACAAGGATTCCCTGCTTCAGCACAGACCAGAAAGGTAAATGGGGTATAGGGATGTGTGATATCTCTGAATCGGTGAGAAACTGTACATAATACCACGCTCCTCCCTATAGAAGTTTGCTGCTGGTAAAAAGATAGGCCTTACATATAGAAAAACAAAAAGAACGATTCCTGCGCTCCTACCAATTAGGCTAAGATAAAATAATAATCTCATGAAAAAGGGTTATTTTGTTAAACCCTTTGGCCAAGGTTATAAGCCTGCATGCAATGACAAGGCATACCCGTATGCAGGAACCTACACTAAATATATGTAATAGTTATCTCATGGACTAGTGAAAAAATGTGTGAAAACCCTGAAGGGATTAAATAAACATAAACTTATGTGAGTAGTGCAATTAAAATCTGGCTGAAGCCAGTATCATAGTTACCTTACTAAGAGGCAAAATGTGGGTGCACAAATTCCCTTGTGAATATAATAAAACTTACACATATTTCTCTCTGTCAGCCTTATACATTCACCTACTCTTCAATAGAGGGTGATGTCCAGACTGATGCCATCAAGTCTATGAGCGACTTTTAAAGGACATTTGCAGCAACAGAAACCACCACAATTCATGTGGTTGGTCGTTTGTAAGTGCATTTTATCCTATCTTTTAAAAAATTTCCAATCAACAGTATTATGCTATGCCTCTCTCCACTTTTTAAGGTAACAGCAGAAAGAACATAGAGGAGTATACACCACGGGAACAAACACACAGGCAAGTGTCAAGTTCTCTACTTCTCTATAGATAAGAATATTGATTGTCGACGCCTATTATACCACTTGTTTGTGGTGTTTTTTTGTTGTTGTTTTTCTATATATATAAGGAAGAAAAGAGCAATAAGACCACGTGCTGGAGGACAACTTAATTTTCTACAATACTCACATAAGGAGGAGTTTGAATAACCTCCTGGGACACCAGCTACGGGACTTAAAATAATTATTGCACTTCGTTAATAGAACTAGCGCCACTTTACTATTTTTTACTAAATATCCCGGCCACCCTAACATCTAGGGTCTGTGAGGCTTTTCAACTCCGGACTTCCCTAGTCACTGGGGCACCACCGTAGCAGGGTGCCCTTTGAAGTCCAGAGATGAAAAATCCCTCAGCTCATTCATCCATAACATATGGGCATGTTAATGGATTCATTGCCGGACTGGCAGGAAAGAGTTCCTGCCTTCACATTTAAAACAAAGAAGAAGAAGCAGGCACACGGTCTTACTCAAAAGGAGGTTTAATATTAAACCTC
>WSYH01015472.1:0-14225 GCA_036426205.1 Ascaphus truei | reverse complement strand
CCCCCTTGAAAGTTCGGGACTTTTCCCATAGACTCCAATGGCGGCCAATCTCCATTGACCGGCTATGGCGGAAAAACCCCATTGACTTCAACGGCGGCGTTGCCCCGTTGAAAGTCTATGGCGGCGGATTCCCATAGCCACCAACGGCAGCGGTTTGCCATTGAAAGTCTATGGCGGCGAAGCCCGTTGTTTTCAATGGGGATCTAGTGAAAAACCGTGATTTAATTTACAGCGGAGTTTATTGTATTAAAATAGGAAATGGTTGTAGGTGTATTTGTGTAACTCCGGTTCCCGAGGTCCTAGCGGGTCGCAAATTGGACCACATGGTGTCCCAGTTCCGGCATTGAGAACTGGGAAGTTTGGACCCGCTGAGCCCAACGGAACCAGACATTTTAATATGTTTGTGTTTTACTAATAACACTGAACCTAGGCAAGGACAAGACCCAGAGGAAATTCCTTTAGGACAAAGGACAGCAGATGGCCAGGGAAGCGTCCTAATGTCTAGAGTTTAAGTGCTGTTCAAAGGAGTTTATCACCTCCACTGTTTACATGAGAGCGGAGATGACTCAAACCAGAGCAGTCCGTAAGTGTCACCTTTTACACCTCACAAACAAAGAGTATCCTGCCAGAAACCCCATCTGGTAGACTGGCTGGCATTCCTGATGCAAATGGGGGGCTACAGAAATGAGACCCCCAGAGTTCTAATGCGCATGTGCCAACTAGCAGGGGGGCATGAATCAAAATGTGTTCCCACGTTAGAGAGTGGCTACAGATAATTGAAGACCAATCACCTGTACTTAATGTTAGGGATAGAGTTACAAAAGATATATAAACTGTGGTAATCCCTATACCCATTGTCTTCTGATACCATCTTGATTGTACCTGATTGCTGGAGAATTGCTATGCAACATACTTCTCATCCCCCATCCCCAAAGTAAGTGTACTTCTTGCCTGTTACTGTACTATATCATGTGTTCACCTATCCAAAGGAATAAATATACTTTATTATATCTAAGCCTCGTTCAGTTCAGACCCAGTTATTTGATGTAACTTACAATTTGTCATAAGCTATCGTGACACTCCCCCCTGCCCGATTTCTGTGTGTGTGTGCGTGTGTGCGTGCGTGTGCATGTGCGTGCGCACAGACACCAACCCGCAGTCAGTCATAGTCACCCACCACCCAAGAGTCAGTCAGTCACCCAAAGAGAAGCAGTTCCAGCCATCACATTAGGGGTGAGTTCATTAAATGTTTGACCAAATATAGCAGGTTAATTTTTAAGTTGATAATTTTGGATGGCCCTCGAATGATTTTATAAATATCAAAATGGCCCTTGGCAGAAAAAAGGTTCCCCACCCCTGGTATACGGGGATATACCAAATAAGTATACATGGGAAGGATGTTGATCCAGGGATTAATCCGATTGCCAATTCTTGAGTCAGGAAGGAATTAATTTTTCCCCTTATGAGATATCATTGGATGATATGACACTGGGGTTTTGTTTGCCTTCCTCTGGATCAATAAGTATAGATATAGGATAAAGTATCTGTTGTATAAATTTAGCATAGGTTGAACTTGATGGACGGAAGTCTTTTTTCAATCTCATCTACTATGTAACTATGTAACTACTATATAACTACTATGTAACTACTATGTAACTATGTAACTATGTAACAAACAGGATTCATTTGATAATAAGTAGTTAATTTAATACATAGTATGATTATACACCAAAGTCAAATACAATCTCTCTGCCATGGATTTTCCAGGCAGCCTCTTTATACATTTTTGGTTCTTTTGTCTAAACTGTTACTTGGCAGATTACACTAACCACTCCTTAATTCTTAAACCAATCGTCTTACAGCTCATTAAACTTGGTTTTGAACTGGCCTCAAACAGCCATAAATAGGTACCTGGTACACACTATCACAAGAATGTGGGCGTTACTTTAGGCACAGTCGTAAATCTACTTAGAAGCAAAATCACCCATCTACACACCACATACACATTCCTTCACACAAAATGGATGCTGAAAACAACAAATTTTACAAAATGGAAACTGACCATCACTTTCAATCCTTTTCCAGAGACCCCCCCCTAGTCCATTTCAATAATATATCAACAGTATTTTCTGTTCAGCAATATTATTTCGTCACTACCTTCCAATGCCTGGCCAGAAGGTTACTGGAAGGAATGCAAAGTTTTGCTATGGCTGGATACCTGGATGACATAGCAGTGTTTAGCAACGCCTGGGAATCACATTTAGGGCACGTAGCAGCAGTGCTGAAGAGGATCAGAGAAGCAGGGCTGAAACTCAAACCATCTAAGTGTCTAGTGTCACGTGTGCTCACCACAAACTGGACTAAACCGCGAGGCTGAGGTGGGGACATATATAAACCACCACCCTACAACTGTGGGGACAGGTCTGGAGTGCAGAGTCAGGGTCATATAGCCGGGTCGGAGTAGGAGAGTGTAGGTAGGTCATGGTACTTGTCGTGGTCCATGGTTGGAGAGAGAAGAGTGGTCGTGATCCGTAGCCGAGGTCGAGGAGAGAGCAGGAGTCCAAAAACAGGCCTATGTCCAGGGATCTAGAAGAGAGAAGAATCAGCAGAGGGCTGATTGGGCATAAAAAGGGTCAAGGGACAATGGGATGGCATCAGGAGAAGTGATGCCACACATCGGTAGAACCCTGATAGGATGAGCCTGGATGGAGATCAGGTGAGACACAGCTAAGGTTGATCCCAGCTTTACCCGGTGTGCGACGTGCGCGAGCATGAGGTGTGCGGCATGCGAGTTCAAGAAAGGCATGGCATGTGGTGACCCAGTCATAGGCAAGATTGCTCGCCGTGGTGACGTCAGGTGGCTGAAAACCCAGAATCTCCTTACTGGTGCGGCGCTTGCGCACCACCGGGAGATCGTGCGCATCCCCGTCAGCGGCGTGTGACGCATCCAGAGAACGGAGCCTAGCCGCAGTCCTTACAGTACCCCCCTCTTCAGGGGCGACCTCTGGGCGACCCAAGTATGGCTTAGAAGGGTACCTGCGGTGAAAGGCCCGGACTAGTCTGGAGGCATGTACCTGTTCCTGGGGGATCCATTCTCGCTCCTCAGGACCAAAGCCCCTCCAATGTACCAGATACTGGAGTCTTCCCCTTGATACTTTGGAATTGAGAATTGCCTGCACCTCAAATTGTTGTTGGCCTTCTACTAAGCAAAATACAGTGAGCGCAAAAAACAAAGAATGAGAGAAAATAATTAACGACTGATGAAATAATATTCAGATTGATGTCAGTTGGAGGTCTGGATAGACAGGGTAGGGGATAAGGAGGGGAAGGGTGGAGGGAATGAAGGGAAGGGAAGCTCGTACAGATGGAGAAAGGATGGTGAATATAATAATGATAATATTTACACTGACACGGCCATGTGTGAGTGACTGCACATATAGAGGTAGATCTTCTCTGTAGGAATTCAGACTGCTTCTTAGGTGACTGGAACACTTGGTTCTCTCAGAGATAGAGAAAATACCAGGGTTGGTGCCAGTTGGGTGTATAAACAGGATACCAGATATAAAATACTAAATTCAGATACACTCACATGGCCATATGTGAGTGGAAGACACTCAGAGGATTTCCATCACAGCTCACAATGGTTAGCAATGGGTTAGGTGGTCATCTGATGTCACAAGTTAGGATGGCATGAGACAATAGATACCAGGATTAAAACGTGATATTTATTAAACTAAAAAAAAGGATGGAGGCCGCCAAGCCTAGTGAGATGCTAACAAGTTACTAATGTAAGGGAGGGGTGCTGTGGGACTAAGCAGACAGGCAAATACATAAAGAGAAAGAATCCCTGTAAAGAAGCACTCTTCCTCCACTAGAATTATTAAACGTTTATTGTGAGAATGAGAAAAACAAATATGAAGTTAAAACCTACTAGATGCGAAAGTGCTAAAAATCCGTGATGTGTACTAAGTATGTAAAGGGTAAACAGGGAATGCCTGATAACACTATTGTCTGGGTTAAGCTTGTGTAGCCATGCTGTAAAATGGCCTACAGTTTCCTCTCATGCTGGCAGTAAACCTGGTAAGTTACAGGGTTGCCAGCAGTAATCATGGAGGTTTGCCCTCACTCCCTGGTGAGGTGTCATATACATGGATGGGAGTGGCTGCATACTCTGAGTCCACCGTTAGTGACATCAGAGCTGTGCCAGTTCCTGAAGTATATAAGGCACTGCCAAAAGTTAGTTGTTGGAGGAAGGAACAAGTCTGGGTTGAGACTTGTGAGTGAAGGGCCCACTAGTGCAGTAACTAGTGGCCCATTTCCAAGGCAAGCAGCATCAAGCCTGACAAGGCCACACTGTGTCCAGGGACCTGGCACAGGGGTGATCTCCCTGAGGGGAGAGGGGATCCCACTCCATTGGGAGGGCGTACCTTTCTAAGGCAAGATGTGCGGCTGAGCTCCCAGCTGTGAGGGGCAGCTGGCCCATACACCAAACAACAATAAAGATGACCTTGATTAAAGACACCTTCATGTGTGAGTCTGGAATTACTCTGCAGAGGAAGGCACCACGGAGGAGTTCCTCATCAGAACCATCTCCTTGCGGACGCAGGGATCCTGATGAGGGGGAGGCGCTGCACTGGATCTAGGACTCATGCACACTACCTCAGCTGCCTGTCTGGGATGGCAATCCCCACACAACATCATGCGGGAGACTCGGGAGTCCTGTTGGCAACAGGTGCACCACCAGACACTACCATGTAATGGGGACCGGTTAGACCACAGGGGCCAATGTGAGATTGGGTGGGTCAGTCAGGTCAAAAAGTCCATTACACTTGTAAGAATAACCCTTAAGTGTCAAGTCAGACCCAGGTACCTCCCATGAGTCTGAATAAATTGCCCTTCATTGTATACTCGAGCAAAGGAATGGAAGCAGGCACACGGTCTTACTAAAGGTGCAGTTTATTGTGCCACCAAAGGTCTAACGTTTCGGCAAATAGATTGCCTTTATCAAGGAGAGGGCTACAGAACATGTTAAACATACCACAATATATACACAAATGGGTACTCACCCCCCCACGATTACTGCTGCCTTGCTCCTGGATGTCAACGCCCCCATCGTGACGTCAGGGCGCCAGCGCGACGCAGCGTGATGACGTCATGCACCACCAGGGGAGGAGGAGACAGCCTCCCCAATGCCTGTAACAGGCTAAGATGGCTGTCCTGCAGGAAGCTGGAAACTCAGGGAGCCGCCCCCTCACTGGCAGCAGAGGCTCCCCTGGTGACGTCATCACGCCCTCACGGGGGAGGAGGGGGGGCGGGCCTCAGGCATCAGACCTGCCCTGGAGTGGAAGAAAGACAGCCTGATGCCCAAGGAGGACTGAATGATCGTGATGGGGTGAGAGCCCTTACATAAACAATCAAGTGTAATGTGACTACAGTTTTATTAAATAAAATAATCAAATAAAGTGTACAAACTAATAGTATAACCACAGTGTCATCTAATGCAGTGTATAAAAAATGGTGGAGGCTGTATTTATGCTAGCAGCATTACATATAGGATTTGAACCTGAAAGGATACATGATACATATAGATAAATGCATATACAGCAATCCTTAGAGGAGCATAATGTACATAATGGGTCGCAGGGGTCCACGGCGAGACGCACAGAGCCTTACAGAGTCCTTCTGCTACCTCCTGTTGAGAAAGCATTTGAAATTTTGTTGTTCATTCAGACCCCTGCCATTACTTGTCTGCAGTGTGTGGATCCAATAAGCCTCACGCCTCAGTAAAAGGGTTTCTCTATCAGGGTATCCTTGTCTTGGTGCTATGTGTTCAATCCCCATCACTCTGAGGGATGACACATTGTGTCTGTGTTCAACACAGTGCTGTACCAGTACAGTAGGGTCCGTACCCTTACGTATCACACTTTTGTGTTCAATGTATCTCACTTTAAGCATGCGTGTAGTCTTGCCTACATAGACAAGACCACACGGGCACCTGATAATATACACCACAAATGTAGATCTACAAGTAATAAACTGCACCTTTAGTAAGACCGTGTGCCTGCTTCCATTCCTTTGCTCAAGTACCTTTGGGATGTCTGGACCTCCCTGCATACAGCGCACCGGCAGATAAGTACCCCCCTCCAGCACCTACCAGCGGTGTGCATGTGCTTCTACATATGTTTATATTTGATTTACCACATCTAATTCAGATTCAAACACTGGTTTACTTTGCACTAAGTATTAATTTACTTGAGCACAATATTCACAATTTTATGAGCGCAGATCACTTCTTTTTCACTCCATTTACTGTTTAGGTAAGAAAATAGAAAGAGATCATAATCCAAAAGGAAGGGGATGGTGGGAATGTAGGGTGCGTTGGGGAAGAGAGATTAGTGTAGTTATGCTGGTCCATGTAAAGGTATTATTACTGTAGCTTGAAGCATACTGTATATTGGATTACTAATGACTGTATTAAAGCTGCAGTTCAGTCTTTTTTTTTTTTTTTACATTTATTTTTTTACTTCAATAGTTTTATGTGTGCAATCTCTAATTACCTAAAGAACTGTATAGCTGCAGCTCAATTCGTTTTCCATGTATTGATAGGTCGAAATTTGGTGACATATTAAAAGCTGGCATTTGTTTCTAATCTGCTTGACTGGCAGTGGAAGCTCATGAATATTCATGAGCACTGCTGCATTGACAAGTGCTAGAGGGAGGGCAGGGCTGACAAAGGGGTGTGCCAGAGCTTGTGACAGGACAAGAAGGGGCAGTGCCTTAGCAAATGGCTGTTAAAATAGAATACAAGAAAATTGGTCTTTCAAAGTTGTTTTTTTAAAAACAGAAAATGCTAAAAGTATTTTTTCTTACTACAGAACTGATTTATTAAAAAAAACACACATGCAGGATATTGACTGAACTGCAGCTTTAAAGTGATTACATATTTGGATTATACCGTAGCTCTACAATTATTGTACTCAGGATTATGTCACTAACCACTGTGACAAACGGCTTACTCCGGGGCTCCGTCGTTTGTCCGGGACTGTTTAGAACACGGTCTTTTAGGGTAGGTTAAATGATGAGGCGTCACGTACTGTTCCTTTAAACAGGCTATGCCTGGTTTATTCAGTCCCAGGCACTGAGACTGCCACAGTGCATACAACAGAAAACAGATCAAAACAAAAGCTGCTCACCTGAGCGATAACTTAACTTAGATATCCCTGACTCAGGGTTGGAAGTGGCTTTTCCACTTCCAACATCAAAACACGGTACTTTTGCAGTCTTACACAAATGAACAGAAAGATTGAACCTGTTTGGGGAAGAGGCTTCTCCCCTCTGTAGTTCAGCAGCCTTCCAGCCTCCTGGCTCTTGTGGGTATAGATAAACTGTATTTTAGTTATGTTTTAAAAGGTGCCGGCAGGAAGCTCATCCTGTCAGCCCAGCAATGAATGTATTAACATGCATATATGTTAAGAGTAAATGAGCTGAGGGTCTTTCATCTCCGCACTTCAAAGGGCCCCCTGCAAAGTGAATGCCGCTATGTCCAGAGAAGTGCCGGAGTTGAAAAGCCTCAGAGAGCCAAGGTGTTAGAGTGGCCAGGATATCCCTGAGTACCAGATCCTGGTACACAGTATGGGGCATGGAATGAAGGTAGTGCACGCACTCAAACAAAAAGGGTGAGAAAGGCAGTGTTACTGCCGAAACGTTGGCTTCCTTGGCACATTAAACCCCCTTTTCATTTGATGATTAAGACCGTGTGCTGATTCTTCTTCTTCACACAGCATGGGGCAGTCACACTTGGTAGCCAAATCCCAGACTTACTGTCGCCAGGGAAGAAGTGGGACCCAGTATGCTAAGCAGCTTAGGTGTCAAGTTGACACATGCTCCGTGCAAACCAGGAAGCCACTTCTGCCCATGCTATGAACTACTGGCAAGTCTGGGATATGGGGGGAAAGTGTTCCCACGGAAGGGATTGGGTGCAGATGTTAAGTATAGGACCCGTAACCCTATAAAAATGCCTGAAGCCCCAGTCCCAGGGTGATTAATGATTTATCCAAGCGTTGTTCAAGATTTCGTCCAAGTGCAGCAGCAGCGGTTCCAGAACGCAAGGGGTTAAAACATCGTAACCAAGGATTTACCCCTACTTCAGGAATTCGTTAGCGCTGGGGATCCCAGAACGAATCCCAACGAACCAGAACGAACTCTCTGCATTTGGTGGAAATATCGGGCAGGCAAGTTGGGCCCTAGCCAAAAGGATTGTAAGCCAGAGACTTTATTTCTTCATCTTTCGTTCTATGGACAATTTATTTCGTTTCCCCGTCCCAATAAGAGATTCTTAAGTGTTTTCTCAGGTTGTCGTGTGTTTGTCTGAAAATAAACGACAATTTATTTTGCCTGCCTTGTTATGCTCAATCGAGAATACCAAAAATATAAAATTGTTCATAAGTACTAGGCTACCGTGACAAGTATTAACCACTTACCTTTCATATGACCCCGCTCTGCTGCTCCCGTTTTTCTTCTGTGGTTATTCCACAGGTATCCCACTCTAGAAGTGGTGTGCTGACATTTCACCTACCCCTGCAGTGGCCCTCTACTGTGACACCTATGAGTAGTGTGGTCACATGAATACTATCAAGGGTGCGCTTGGATTCTTACATTAACTCAGTGTGGTTATTTATACTGAACTATCTGGCAATATACCATCTAAGTGACCAGAGTTTGGCTCTGAGTGGAGAATCACGTTACAACGTCACCGTGATTCCTGCGGAGTAGTATATTTCTACCAAGGGGAGTATACAATGAAGGGCAATTTATTCAGACTCATGGGAGGTACCTGGGTCTGACTTGACACTTAAGGGTTATTATCACAAGCTTAACCCAGACAATAGTGTTATCAGACATTCCCTGTTTACCCTTTACATACTTAGTACACATCACGGATTTTTAGCACTTTCGCATCTAGTAGGTTTTAACTTCATATTTGTTTTTCTCATTATCACAATAAACGTTTAATAATTCTAGTGGAGGAAGAGTGCTTCTCTGCAGGGATTCTTTCTCTTTAGTGATGTTTCTTAACAAGTAACAAACAAAAATAGGCACTTACAAAGAAACAAATACGCGTGTAGACTCGCAGCAGCGTCCTGTTAGGGACTAACCCCAAACAGGACGCTGGGGGACACTGCTGCGACTCTACACGCGCATTTGTTTCTTTGTAAGTGCCTATTTTTGTTTGTCTCTTGATGATCCTCCGACTTATCCTCCACCAGAAACTGTCGAGAAAGCGCGCCCGCCTTTATATTTTTTGAACAAGGCGTGTATGAGATGACAAAGTTAAAATGGGCGAAGTACAAAGATCACCATGCCTGTCGTGACCCCAAACGACGAGCACCTTCAATATATAGTAGGTTTTTGTGGTCAGTCAGAATAGTGAGGGGACTTTCTGTACCTTAAAGTAGATGTCTCCACTCTTCCACACATCTTCTTGTGTATTTGATATAATAAATTCTTTGGAAATCCGTAGAGCCCGGAACCTTCCGTTTTTTGCTGACTTTGGAGTCTTTCATTGACAGGGACTCCCCTGGATCAGGAGCACCGGTAACAGCAAGTATCAGTTATAGTTATTAGTTCATGGTGTGCAGCATTAATCCTGTATTTTTCCACTCTTCCAAGGCCATTTTAATGGTTAGAAGTTCTACATTTTCCACGTCGTAATTCTGTTCCGCTGTAGATAATTTGTTAGAGAAGTAGGCGAAAGGATGCAGTCTGGTTTGAGGGTTCTTTCTCTGGGATAATATCGTCCCCGCTCCCACATCAGACGCGTCTACCTCGAGCGTGAAGGGCCGTCCTGGGTCCGGGTGCACAAGGATAGGCACTGAAGCAAAGGCTTTCTTTAATTTTTCAAATGCCCTGGTAGCTTTGGGTGACCAATGTGCCGGATCTGCACCTTTTTGGGTTAGGGCTGTAATCGGTGTAACCACTGAGGAGAAGTTTTGGATAAACCTCTAATAATAGTTTGCAAATCCGAGAAACCGTTGCACCGCCTTGAGAGACAGGGGGCAAGGCCATTCTATTACTGCTTTGACCTTGGCAGGATTCATGGCGAGTTCTGTGTCAGACATATGTAGCCCAAGAAGGAAGTTAATGTCTGGTGAAATTGACACTTCTCTAGCGTGGCTAAAATATTGTTTTCTCGCAATCTTTGGAGCACCTGCTTCACGTGTCTTGGATGTTCATGTGTGGTTTTAGAAAATATCAGAATGTCATCCAGATAGACAATTACGTGCTGGTCGAGGAGATCCCTGAAGATCTCATTCACGAAGTCTTGAAACACTGCGGGTGCGTTTCAGAGACCGAAGGGTATCACCAGGTACTCGTAGTGTCCATCTCGAGTATTTAAAGCAGTCTTCCACTCGTCCCCTTGATGAATTCTCACCAAGTTGTATACTCCTCGCAGATCCAACTTGGTAAAAATGACAGCGCCTTGAAGTCTGTCGAACAGCTCTCCAATTAAGGGCAGTGGGTACTGATTTTGAATAGTTAGCTTGTTGAGCCCACTGTAGTCGATGCCTGAGTGACCCATCCTTCTTTTTTACAAACAAAACTCCCTGCACCTGCAGGGGATGACGACTTTCGGATGAAGCCCCTCTGAAGGTTTTCCTGGATATATTGCTTCATAGCCTTGATCTCGGGAGGAGACAAGGTATAAAAGCATCATCTGGGAGGCATGGCGACAGGCAGTATGTCGACGGGACAGTCATAAGAATGGTGCGGTGGAAGTTCATCAGCTTGAACTTTGTCGAAGACGTCCCGGAATTCCTTGTAGATCTCTGGGAGTTGTTCTTTCTCCTGTTCCGGAAGTGTCACCCCGGCTAGACCATTGGACGGAATCAGACAAGTCTCCTGACACTGGATACTCCAGAGGATGGGAGGAGTCTCTGTCCAATCGAGCCGGGTCAGGGTAGGAGAGTGTAGGTAGGTCGTGGTCTGGGGTTGGAGAGAGAAGAATGGTCGTGATTGTCATGATAGAGAGGATTTGGCCCGGGATTAAAGGGGTTACACCCCATTTGGCCACCCTCTACTCTCATTTGGGAAGCAAGGGGTTAACTGGACTGAGGTCCAGTAATGTGTTTTGCCTTGCATCAGTATCCAAATGTTTATTCCCCTGTGTAAATGTATTGTTATCCTGGTGTTTGCACTCACACATACACTAGGGCTGATGCGGGAGGGAAGGGGTTAATGTTAAAATAGTGATTATAGCCCTTTGTGTAATTTTCCCGCCTTTTCAGGCTCCATTTTGCAGCCGTCCATAGGTCACCATTGAGCCTCCATGCTTTCTAATGGCAGAAGTAGCGGTTTTGGACCTGATTTCCAGCGATGACCAGCAGGTGGCGTCCGAGAGGAGGAGCGGCGGTTTCCCATTGTAAGTCAATGGGCTCATTGACTTCAATGGAGATTCCTCAACGCCGGCCTCGAGGAACAGGTTGGCAGCCATCCAAACCGCAGACCGCAAAAGCGGATACAATGTCTTTTAATAGATTTTAATCACTACGGTCAAGTTCAACGACAATTGGCGTGGGAATCTTGGGTTCAAGGGCCCCTGGGAATAAAGTTGTTGTCCCTAACCCCTAGGAACCCCCACACACGATCCACACCGGGTCCGGGAATGAGGTACTCCCGTAAAGAGTAGAGCGGAGGAGGGTCGCACCATTGAATCTAATGGCGGCAGGCATCATGCATTGTCAATGGCGGCGCCGGCCATTGATTCCAATGGGGAAAAGCCGCATGGCAAAAAAACGACTAAGTGTAAAATGTTGAAATGTGTAAATCCATATCTCCGGTTCTGGAATGACCAGAGGGATGGGATTTGGGTGGCATATAGCCAAGGTTCCGGCTATAATGCATGCCCCTTCCCAGTCCCCTCAGCCCAACCAGACGGAGTGTGGACGAAGGTAAAGATTTGTGGATTTTCTCATAGACTTCAATGGCGGCGGTTCCTCCATTGAAAGTCTATGGCGGGAAACTCCATTGACTACAACAGCGGAGTTGCTCCATTGAAACCCATGGCGGCGGAGCCCGTTGTTTTCAATGGAGATTTAGTGAAACGCTGAGATTTCTTTTTAGCGGAGATTTTTATAATAAAATATGAAACGGTTTATGTGATATTTGTATAACTCCAGTTCCGAAGGTCGTAGTGGGCTGAAATTTGGACCCTATAGTGTACCACTTCCGGCATTAAGGTCTGGAAAGTTTGGACCCGCTGGACCTACCAGAACCGGGTATTTTAATATGTGTAGGTATTAAAATGTATATGGGGTTTTGGATCTGCTCTGAAAAATGCAGTCTCCATCTGGTATGGTAAATAAGGCAGGAAGAGCATCCTGCAAGAATTAGCATAGCCCGGTGATCAAAAGCTAACTGTCCTGATTGTTTATGCTAAGGGCAAGAACAAAGGGGCTGAGTGTTTTTTAAGTGTCGGTCTTCACACTTACAGGGAAGCCAAAATCTCCTTCAACGAGATTTTTGCTAGACAGCTCGGCGCCTTGAGTGTAAGAGAAGGGTTGAAATGGTATATAAGTCAGAGTCAACCCTTACTCAAACGTCTTCATGCGTTTTCATGATCTGCATGTATTGCTGTGATGTCTTCATCTGAAACTGAATTATGGAAGAAATGGCCCATCCTGCATCCTGATGGCTTTTCTTGTCCTAACCTTTAAGTAAGTGTCCATATTTTGTCTGTTATTTGTATATCTCGTGTGTTCACCTTTTTCAAGGAATAAATTATATTTTATCATATCTAAGCCTCGTCCGGTTCAACCCAGATATATCTTTTGGTGGTGTATTATTCATGGCCTGTCACAAAGCTCCCGTCACAGTGATCCGTAGCCGGGGTCGAGGAGACAAAAACAGGCCGATGTCCAGGGATTTAGAAGTACATTAGAAATGCAGGAATAAAACTTCCAACTTTGTTACTGGGGTGAACCTCGAACCCCCTAAAGGATTAGGATTCGTGGGATTCGTGGGGATAGGCAGCCCTACTGGCCACTATCGGGGGACCCTGGCAGGGAGTTTCTAGGACCTCCGGAACCAAACGTATGGAAACTTAGCAGATTGGTGCGTTTCAGAGGCAGGGATATGACACTGATTCTTTTCAGCAAAATATTTCTTTTGATTACCATGAAGGGGTTCCCCGAGACTCTGGGGGTTCCCCCACAAAGTTTCATCCCTTCCAGCAAGGTGTGGCGGTACCAGAAACTAGTTGCTAGCCCCAGCGGTTCCGGAGTTATAACCCCCAACAGGTTATTTAGGGAGTGGGTATAATCCAATTTAGCCCACAAACAGTACAATACAAACACATAAGAAGGGACCAGGACAAACATTCACAGGGGAACACAGCGATAATAATAATCTTCAGGGTGCAACCCAGAGATACCATAGCGCACCTCATCACATCGAATATCCAGCGAGCGGCCAGCTCTGCTCTCAGGGTGTCTAATATCCAGTGTGCAGCCGTCTCTGCTGTCAGGGGATGTCAAATATCCAGCATGTGGCCGTCTCTGCTGTCAGGGGATGTCTAATATCCAGCGTGCGGCTGTCTCTGCTGTCAGGGGATGTCTAATATCCAGCGTGCGGCTGTCTCTGCTCTCAGAGGATGTCTAATATCCAGCGTGCAGCTGTCTCTGCTCTCAGGGGATGTCTAATATCCAGCATGCGGCTGTCTCTGCTCTCAGGGGATGTCTAATATCCAGCGTGCGGCTGTCTCTGCTCTCAGGGGATGTCTAATATCCAGCGTGCGGCCGTCTGCTCTCAGGGGATGTCTAATATCCAGCGTGCGGCTGTCTCTGCTGTCAGGGAATGTCTAATATCCAGCGCGCAGCCATCTCTGCTGTCAGGGGATGTCTAATTTCCAGCATACGACTGTCTCAGCTCTCAGGGGATGTCTAATATCCAGCGTGCAGCTGTCTCTGCTCTCAGGGGATGTCTAATATCCAGCATGCGACTGTCTCTGCTCTCAGGGGATGTCTAATATCCAGCGTGCGGCTGTCTCTGCTCTCAGGGGATGTCTAATATCCAGCATGCGGCCGTCTCTGCTGTCAGGGGATGTCTAATATCCAGTGTGCAGCTGTCTCTGCTCTCAGGGGATGTCTAATATCCAGCGTGTGGCCGTCTCTGCTCTCAGGGGATGTCTAATATCCAGCGTGCGGCTGTCTCTGCTCTCAGGGGATGTC